>JAMKCH010008613.1:0-29037 GCA_023653785.1 Ophioderma brevispina
CACAGACTTCTGCTGCAATTGGTGCGTCGCTGAATCGACTGATGTCATACTTCTTGTGTACCGTTGTTATACGTTTGGTTTTGGTAGATATAAATTTCACCTTAGCCAGCCCAGGTTGGGTCTGAACCGACTCACTAGCATTAAATCTGCAGTTCTGAAAGGTTTTCAAGTGTCCATTTGGGTAATGATGAAGTCAATCATATTTTCTATCTTGCCCACAGTGAGATTTCCATGTACAGAAATTATATTTTTACAAAAAATCAGCTTTGAGATGGAAAATATCTCTAGTCACATAAACTACCCCCTCATAACTACCCAAGCAGCATTATTGCTCTCTCACAAATCACACTCCTAAAAACATACCTGGAAGGCAAAAAGATTTACACTTGATTTCATACTGTGCTATATTGATGGTTTAACATAAAATGCAGTTTTTTTATGTTATATTTTGGGATGAAATGGATTTGAGGGATCTCAAGTTTCAGGATGCCAATGAGAAAAATACGGCCTTTCATCTATATCAAAATCCATACTACTTCGGGTAAATGGGGGGGGGGGGGGCAAAAGACGATCAGACCATGCACCTTCAAATGAGGAGGAACCCAAAAATGATCCAGGAAGCAAGCAAAAAATTTCTAAATCAAAACCTTCATTTGTTTCTGGTAAATATTTGAACGACACTCAATCTCCTCAAGGTTATTCCAGGTAATAGCCCCTCTATAGCTAAGCTGCACTTTTTGTACTCCGTATTTGGTTGAGGAAATGAAGCATGT
The DNA here is from genome assembly GCA_023653785.1 of Ophioderma brevispina. NCBI lineage: Eukaryota > Metazoa > Echinodermata > Ophiuroidea > Amphilepidida > Ophiodermatidae > Ophioderma > Ophioderma brevispina. The sequence goes on from JAMKCH010008613.1 coordinate 774, forward strand.
TTTAGACTGTGCCATAAATAAGACATTTTTTCGTATTATATGATGTGTTAAAATCCAATTGAAGCTATACTACGATGTCCTAACTGACAGTGTTTTCCAGCTGTTTTGATCAAGAACTAAAGAGCTTTTGAAGCATCCCAAGGAGCTCCACAAATAATGCACGCAGCTCTGGTTTTGGATAATTTTGTAACTTATTTAATTGCTAAGCTTTACCACAATTTCCCCAAACTCCATTACAATTTCAGATGTGGAGGTCCAATTAGAGATAAAAGTATGATTTTGGGAACTGGTACCCCTCTCTATGAGGACAGATTGAAACCAAGGGAATACCAGTATGTTAAGTAGAAGAACAGGCTGGAGGCCAAGTTCTCTACACAAAATAATGGTGTCGCCGGTATCAATCCTTTATTCTCTTTAAACAGCTTTACAATTAAGGCCATCTTTAAAATCCGAATTTCGTGTACTTTGTGGCTTAAATACTGAATACTAAATGTACAACAGAGAACTGCCACCACCAATTGATAAAAGTGAACAACCCGTTAAATGCCATTACATACGCAACCAACATACGCAATGAGACGCAACATCGGCAGGCGCGCGCAAAACGTAGCAATCGTGTATGACGCGAGCGCTTCACCTCCAAATAACATCCATATGTAGCGTGTACTTCCTTGGTTCCGTTCTCTAAATTGGCATCAATTCTCTAAATTGGCATCAGCCAATAAATTGGCTTTTCATTTTTAACAGCTGTTTAAGAATGGCATTAATAAAATTCATTTTCAAAGTAGCTTTGGGGATAGAATTAAGTTTTTACTTTCCGTATAACATAAATTTATTTCGATGTGGAGGAAGGAGTTAAGCAAGGCTGGTGTTTGTCACCCATTTTCTTCTGTGTAATATAAATCAACGTGCCAAAGTTCTTAAGTTGGTGAAGTAGGAGTGCCGTATTTGGGATATTCAAGATCAGTTTGCTTGTATTGGTGCTATGACGTGGTTAGTAATTGCAGCTAACAGGATAGCTCCAGAACCTGTTAAATATTGCCTCCTCGTTCTCCGTATGTGGAAACTTGACTTCAATTATGATAAGTCTAATGTTTCTTGTTAGTTGGCAAACGGATTAAAGATAAAACGTGGAAACTAGGCGAAGCCTTATTTTTCATGTTTCAATAATTAAAGTACTTTGGGTGTTACTATACGAATAACCTTTCCTGATCATATGCATGTTATGAATTTTAAAAAAAGGGTAACCGAACTCATTTGTTATATAAAATCCATCCTTGACGGGCAAGATGATTTCAATAGGTTTCTAACTATGGTGATATTCTTTGGCGTACCTTAGCTCTTCCGTGTAGTAACTATGCAAGCTCAGTGTGACCTTGTGAAGAGTGCGGCAAGACGTCAAAGGCCTTCGAAAATCTGCAGTGACAAATGGCTAGACACATACTTAAAGCACCCCCGCAACACTCCAGGGGCGGCTGCCCTGGATTTGGGTGGCGATCCATTACCATCGATTTCAAGATGAGATCAAATGTATTCTTTGCCTTCGACGACGTCATCGATGAATATTGGATCGTTGGCCAAGTTGCTATTTATACTATGTTTGGCCTTAATTGTGATTTGGATCGTATTATATTCAAGTGCTTCGCGATTAAAACTGCACTCATTAATTGTGGTATGGATCACCTTTTTACGTATGAAACACCGTCAAGTCCACGCTGGGTAAAATCTTTTAAACAGTTAATAGTACTGTTTCAAACATCAACTGTGGCTCAATAAGCGTCATCAAAATCACCCCCCCTCTCTTTCAGATTAATGTTTTTGTACAAAAAGTCCCTTGCGTTAGAGAAGTATCTAATTGATAAGACCGACTTTTACGGAGTCAGTCTTAAATTTAAGGCACGGTCCAACACCCTTCCGCTGAATGGTAGGATTTTCTCATGGCGGCGTTATGAGTGAGATATGCAACGTTTGCAGTAATGGTAAAGAAGATTTACGCAATTTCCTTTTTCACCTGCAAGGCGTACAATCAAATCAGATCGATGAAACCTAAACTTTGGAGAGAAGACTATCAGATAGTGGTTTAGAGGGTGTCTGGAGCTCATTTTATTGTCAGTGGACTAAATACAAAACATGTCTGTATACTAGGTGGCTTGAATGACAGCACAGACCAGGCCGATTCTCATCTTGATATTTTTGATACATTTTGTAAATCATTTTTAAAACGTGCCTGGTCTGTCAGACGATCCATTTTAAATCAATGAGTTCGTTTTTCATTATTTTATGCTGTAATATTGTATATATTTTGCTTATTGTTACTTTTTGTGTTCTGTAATTTTCATGTATAGGACGCACCGTCGGGTAGACGTGTGCCGCTGTTTCAAAAGTGTATGTCCAAATAAATAAATAAATAAACATATCTTTTAGAGATTTTTACGGCACATGATCTATTTAAACGATTAATAAATATAAATGTCCCTATCTTTTTAGAGATTTTTACGCACATAATCTATTTGACGATTAGTAAATAATAAATGTCATACATTTTTATATAGTGCCTTTCACAGACACACGCACTTACATTATTCACTTGCCACTAGAATGTGTAGCTGCCATACAAATGCCCAATGCATACTCATACCTTTGGGCGGCGTCAATTAACTATATCCTATAACACTGTCGTGCGCTAGCCATCTTTTGTTGTATCCAATCCCATGGTTTCCCTTGCGTTAATCGGTGACAAATCGCTTCTAGAGAGGCTAGAGGTTGTTATTTTAATAACATCCACCCTCGGAACGGGGATCGGCAACTGAACATTCGGGTCACGATAATTGTTCTACAAATACAACGTCCTGTCAATTAGGACAGCGGCGCGGTCTGTATATACTGATGGCAAACTGTAGATACAAATTCTATGGTTGTCAAACCTATGCAACTGCATGTATGTAGAAATAAGAGCGGTATGCTACCTGTAGTTGAACTTTAACATTTAATTGCTCTTTACAGCAAACATTTTTTCTCATAATAGACATGTACAAATTTATTATTTTTACAACACATATATTGATAAAATCAATATATTGGATTTCATACTGTCCTTTAAATGTGGTATGCCGAACTGCACTTCCTTTATGGATAATTGAAAGACGACAAATAAAACAAACACCATACCTACCCCATTAACTTTTTAGATGATCTGCCCAAACACTGGTGAATATATAGAGGGTACTCACCCCTCCCTCCCCCCCAAAAAAGTCAACATGCTTGTTCCACAAATTTTGACATCACACAAAGCATGTAAAATAATTGTAAGAAATGTACTAAACGTGATGGTCATCAGTTCAAGATGTTGATTTTTTTCTTCATATCTTCAACTGTATTCAATTGCCCTCAAATGGCTAAAATACAATTCCTTCATGTAATGCTGCACGTAGTAATCAATATAGACATGGTTAGTTATGTATTATTAATGGTGCCTTATTCCATATAGGCTTGGTTGGTTTCTTTCATTCACTCACTTACAACAAGGATACACCTAACACTCTCAATATATTTGCTTCGTATTTAGCAAAGGCACTGATCCAATCACCCCATTAGCAGTTAGCTTTAACAGTAGTTGCTCGAAGGTTAATGACCGAGCTATCAATCACCCATTTCAGGTTGGTAAGCTTGTCAATAGACGGTGACAAGTACATAGTGTTGTTAATGGGGTAAATAAAATTGCAACAAAATGATTCGTTTATCATCCGTTTTAGCGTGTTGTTTTCAACCAAAATGATAATTTGAAATGTATTTAGGTAATACTCTAAAGTGTATGCTATCTTAATCAATTAGCTATGATGGTTTCATGAAAATAAAAAGGCTTTTGTGCGTGACTTGGTTAAACTTAAGCTCTGCGGCCAAGTATCATTATCATTTAAAGTTTGTACATTGACAAAAACTCTTTCTGCAATCTTAGATACTACAGGAAGAAATGGAGATGGCTATGTTACTAGGATCACTGTGGTCACCAGCCTTGAATACAGCAATTGGAAAATTTACAAGTTGTGAAAGAGTGCTTAATTAGATGAGTAATAATTGGCCTTAATTACTGGAGTGCCTAATTGTGTAATAATTTGAAATTTTTGATTCTCTAGCATTATCCTGCTAAATCCCTTTAATATTGACCTTAAGTGGGGGATTTATCATAGATCCCTTGTGAACCTGAGTGGTTGACAATAAATCTTGCATAATGCTTGAAAAACTAAACAGTCTGTAATATAATGACTTACTTTTGTACCCTGAGCTATAGCATATCCCCATTGTCGTAAAAACAACAAACCAAAAACACTGTTAAACCACATGTTAAAAAAGAACAAATAAAAACAGGTAACAACTTGCACACGTGAAAGCAATTTTATCCATTACAAAAATTAGAAGGACTCCAATCTTTTTCTCAATAAAAATTTTGAGAACAAGTGTTTTGCTTATTGTGAACATGGGACAATGAGCTAGATGACTAGACAAAGTGAGGATGGATGTAATCCATCTTTTTACCAGAAATAAAGCACCCATAAAGGACTATGAAAAACCTCATGACCTGAGAAAAATAAGTTGTGATTTGGTGAGATTGAGAAAACAGGAGGTTAGTAAATAGGAATAATGAAACAAGCAGCTATTGTGTGTTATATTACTCAAAATGTAAGAAAGGTGTTGTTGTAAAACCACACGTGTTCACACACAATGTATGTACATGTGCATGCACACACATGCAACACTTGCACACACGCAAAAAACAGACACCACACCCACACACCAGTTCTAAAATATGACTACTAATAGTTATAATACCCAAGAATTGTGATAATACATACCCATTAATGACCCTAGTATAGTCCCACCTGTTTTTATCTGAAATTAGCTTGAATGTAGGGGGTGGGATTATATGGGATCTCCACCCTAATTCCAAAATTTTGAAACAGTGAGCACAACATTTGAGCCTTTCAGAGGTTAACCTTATTCCAGTATTTCCATAGTGTCAATTGAGATGGCTGACCAAGAAAAAACTTTGTAAATAATCTGATCCATGAATCAATTATTTCGTAAAGGAAACTTCAAGAAAAAACTTCCAACCAGTAGTGATTCATAACAAAAATGCATTGACATGTTATTGCCTTCCAGGAAAAAACTATGGTGGGATTTGGATAGGGAGTTTTCTACTATTCTAAGATTCTTTCAAAGCTGGGGTGGGATAATAATCGAGCAGGAACTATACTCGGTTCAGTATGGTATATGTATATAAATGCATGTAACGGTATGTAAGTTACTCAATTAACTCTGACAACTTGCACTTTGTTTCTCTGGCATTTCTGCATTCTTCAATTTAAAGCAAACTGCTTGGGCAGTTGTAGTACATTTTGAGTTGGATTTGTATCCATATTCCAAATTGCTAATGGTGTCGCCTGAAACTACAAAGTTTGATTTATTTAAATTAATTATCTTGTTTACAGATAAGTCTTTGTGGTATGTGCCTTATTTTATAGTCATAAGTCTGTTTTATAGGTCTTAGGTAGTCTTTGTCAAGACACCTCAACCAGTATCACCAGAGGCATTATGTCGAAAGCGAAGACTTCGGCTGAGCGGGCGAGGGCGCTTTGAACAAATAGGCCGATAGTTCTGTGCAAGCTTAATGTGTCAATCAAAGTAGTAGTGGGTACGGTAATTCAATAATGGGGAGGAGGGATAGTCCCTAATAACTGATTGATAGATGCCAAGAGTTTATTTTTCAACTTGAACCTTTTCTTTACCACAAGACAAAATACCCGAAAGTAACACAAAACAATGCCGCCAGACGGTAGTTTAGATCAACATTCATACAGTGCCTTAGTCTGTATTGCCCAATGAGTTCCCGGGAAAGTTACGGAAGATTATCCCGAAAAATAAAGAGAAAAAACAAAACATACAAAATAATGCGGAAAGGTGATGTGCAAGAGACTGCTATGAGAGGGCGCTATACCACATCGTGTACAGGGCCTGTACATAACAATAAAGTGATCTGCCCTTGAGTGAAGGCTCAATCTTGAACAAAGTTCGTTGGCCCCCTTCCCCCTCTTTATCTTAAATGCTCGCCATATCACATTGTTAGGTTCCCAACCCAAAAGTCCAGTTCCCTTGCCAACCTGAACCGTTATCCGTTCGACCTTTCCCTTCCCCACCCCCCCTCATCTCAATGTTGGGGTGTGTGCCAATGCTGCTAACCGCCATACCAAGAACCCTATTGTTTTCGGGGAGAGTGAGGGAACTTTTAAAAACCCACACATTAGTGTTCCAACACTTTTTTTCAAAGTTTGTAGGTCTTGGGTCGTGTTTAACCCACACCCTATTCCTTTCTGCTCTCCTGGTTCAAATTCTGTGTGTACATGATAGTCTGCATTTGATAAAGATGCGGCTGGGATTGAAACAGGATTCTCTAAGGCATTTTAGCCCTTTTTAATTACATTTTGTTTTTCTATTCGTCCTTTCCAGAGAGGATACACAATGGCAAGACCACTGGGCATTATTCGTTGTGACTTTCATTCAGCAATAGACAACATATATAAGAGAGTGCAAAAAGTGAAAACACTTCAAAGGAGGCTTTGTAAAGGCTTGAAGATAGGCTTCCAAAACAAAACGATTTTTATTTGACAAGTTTTGAACAAATCCGAGATTTGGAAAGCATTGAGTTCCTACAACTTCAACAAGGTCGGAGAATTTCACACCAATAGGAAAAATCGGCAAGCAAATTAGGCAATTCATCAAATATGCTGATGAATTTACTAAGAATCTTGAATCATAAGAGCGGGGTGGTCCAAATTGTTCACTGCAACAAATTGCAGCAAATTTTTATGGATCTGTATAAACAGATACATTACAGCCAGTGGAATTTGGCCAATCTGCACTTCAGTGAATACTACAATCCACATAGAATGCCGAATGAATGCCAAGCAAGAAAGACCAGATATCCTTAAAATCAATATGTGCTTTATAAACATACAGACCCAATGCATAATGAGACTGATGAAATTGTTGAACGATGATCTGAAAATGTCGGCAAGGTGAGACTAGGGTCATTACTCTGAAAAAAATCTTTTGAGTGGATTCGGGAATAAAACACGGTTATTCCCATGTTTATAGTCAGCCCCTTTTCAGATTTCTTTTGCCTGCAACCGGAAAAATGTTGCTTGTTATCAGGACATTTATTGCACCTACTGGGAAATTTTCCCCGGAATCACCGGGCTGGCTATGCGTCTGATGGTAAACATTAAAGCTGAGGAAAAACACGCCATCGCGCACTAGAACAATTATGACATGCAAACAGGCACACACATCTCGGACGTATGTGCCTTTACGGATGTGCCTGTACGGGGACCAACCCTTACTCTCCCGCGAGTGTCTGGATCTGACCCAGCCCTGATATACCGGCTGGCAACACCAACTAAATAACCTAGGTGTAGAGAAGCCGACGTTAGTGCTGAGACTAGAGTGTGCATCCGAATATGGCACTTTACCTAAATAGGAGTCACAAAATGTTGATAAGTTTGGTCTTAAATGAAATAAATGAAATTAATCATAATGTTTTGGACAATTAACAAACCATCGGGTGTTAAAGATTTTGTCTGTGCCATTTTTGTATAATTTTTGAGGGTTTTTTTTTTAAATGTGCAATTCCATTTCTAGTACATTTCAAACTAGGTGTGGGCATGTTGAAAACCATGCAACTCTTCGATGCTCTGTAGCTCAAAAAATCAGCCTTCATCATATGACTTCATTATTTTTGGAAGAGGTATGGTCCTAATCTTCCCAAAAAATCCAGTTTTTAAAGTAGATCATTCACTTTATAGCTGAGAAATGTGGTGACATCTGGGATGAGATTTCGGAGGTCGTTTTTGTAACAGAGGGGTGGGGTCGTATAAGTAGTTTATTTAGTGTGTGATTCGTATGGTACTCATGGATAAGTGGTCAGGGTGAACAACATGCACAACCAACACTGTTCGAGATCGAAGTCGATGCTTACCCGCAACGTATACGTCCAACGAGCTATATAAGGCCTCGCGCATCATATACTGCAAACAAACTAGTACACAATATCATTATTGATCTTACTTCATATAATCATTAATCTGAGGAAGAAAACATTGCATTCATACAAGAACCATTATTAACAGGCACTGTCACAGGCACATGCACACATCTAGAAAAAATCTCGGATGTATGCGCCTGTACGGAGACTCTAACCCACGACCTCCACTTTCGAGTTGCTCTACCACTTTGTTAGAGCACTTGGTTGGGTATATATGTAAATTCTACAAATTTTAACAATACAAGTATGTCGCAAGTAATATTTAACACTGAAATTGATAACAAGCTCGTTGAAATAACCAAAAACAGTTGCATAATAAAAAACAGTGAACTTGAAAAAAAGTTCACATAGGGGATTTTGATGTGTAGTCAAAAAGAAAACGCAAAACACAGGAAATTTAAATGCAATGGATATTCATAACGGAAACCTGATAAGCATTTTCACAATTAGAAAAAAAAGGCCACGATTGTGATTTGGTTTTCGACATGCCTTTATATGAACGCAAATTAATTTCAAAATCCTTCAAATATCCAACCAATATTTGCCATGGGTAAAGTTTAGATTACCAAGCTTTTAAAATGGTATAATTATACAAGGTAGAGGTACGTGTTTCTGCTCCAACACTAGAAGCCTGCAAAAAAAGAAGTTGCAACTATTTTGGGACACCCACTGTACATCATGTTTATAATCACCCTGGGAGATACCAGAGATATTATAAGGACACCAGTTGGCCAAACCATATGAATAATGAAGTCACAACAAGAGAGATGAAAGCTAGCATAATCCTTTGACCTGCCTTTTGAGGGGCTAAGAAAGCTCTTACACAGTGATTATAATCAAATTCATATATTCCCTTTATACAACACTATGGGGGTCTGTTAAAAACACACCTAACAAACTTACCTTTGTGTTAAATCAGCCCAATGCGAAATTAGAAGTTTCACAATTTTTGTACCAAAGAACATTGCTCAGCTTATCCTTTCAGATGGGGATATTTTTGATGGAAAGCTTTTCATGTACATTATCAGTGCAAAATTTAGTACTTTCGATTTTTTAGGGACACCTGATATGTGAACTCTCCTCGTTGCACCTTTAATTTTAATGGCCTAATACAACAAACCCTAACCCAAGCCAAAATTTGTTACTAACTTAGAAAGGTACATATGGAACTCTGGCCATTTTTTAAAAATGAATCCCGGAAACTTGAAAATCGGGGGGGGGGGGGGTCAAAAGTCCAGTGCTCTTGCACTTTATTGCGAACACAATTTCAAACTGATTCATGAGTAATTGAAATGTCCCATCTAAATACAAAATATGAAGGTTGATTAAACATCCCTAATTGGTATTTTGGATGATTTTAATACCCTAATAATGCATGTGGATTATGTACATCACTTAAAGGCTGACTCAGACATTTCCAGAGGATGGGCGTCTTCATTTTTTTCATAATTAATGGTTCTTTTGCATATTACTTAATCTTGTCTCCCATACTAATCACTGTGTGAAATAGCATAATCTCAATTGATTGTCCTTCAATAGAAAACTTTGTATAAAAGTTTAGATCTGGAATTTTTTATTTACACATAATCCCTAGTATTTTTACTATCCCTATAATACTATACATAATATTCACTGGCATAAAAATGAAACATCAGAATTCATCTCCACTTTGTTGAATTAAGCATTTAGGTGAATATCTTTAGTTCTAGGTAAATATTTTTTTTGGAGACACAAAAAATTATTTTTCAAATTCTCTGAGTCAGCCTTTAGATCAAACACACCTTTTTTTTTTTTTTTTTTTTTTTTTTAATTTGGATAATTTTGAAAATGATATGGAATGTTTTCTAAATTTGTGTTCCTTAAATTTCACTGGGGTAATGAGAAAAATACAAACTACTAATCGAAAATCTCAATTTTGATGGATATAGTGTTGGGACGAGGTTTTGATCGGGTCAACCTCCTTATGCAGAAAATTCTATATGATTTATACACCAGCCAAAAAGCTCAGACATTGTGTATACCCTCACCAGATATATTTTGACGAGTTGATTATTTAAAAATTCGAAACAATGATTTGCCCCATTGTAGTATGCAGTGGGACTACCCGAAAGAGGTTATTTAAAGCAATATTAGCACATTTTTTTGAAGACACCCCCAATTTTCACAAATTTTGAGATTTTTTACATGGTTGCATTGGTAACTATTAATGAGTCAGTGGACGAGCGGATTCAATGATTTCACTTGATTTTATTCAATATCAACAGGTTTCATGTACTTGTTACATGGAGAACACAATGCCATTTTCATTCTAAACGTCAGACATACATTGAGGACGTACATCAAATATATCAGAGGGTGCTGATACAACATCCTCCTTTTTAAACTTGATGTTAACTGAATTAAATGTACTTGCCCAAAAGTAACTGTATCACACACTGTGATTGACTGTGTGAATTCTTTGTCGTGTAAAGAGTCTGTAGAACACTGTATACAGCTCGTCATCTGTGAATAGAGGTACTGTAACATTTAGTAGAAGTCCCCATTTCTCTGAGTTACACAAACCCAGTACATTTACCTGTAGTTTTATACTGTCTGGTTGATTGGAGAAATCACTAGAAATTTTCTTAACAGTTCACTCCAAAATTTTCGAAAGTCTTTAAACTTGAAACTTAATATACATGTCATGGCATTCCACAAGTTGTTTCTTTTAAATAAAACAACCCATAATTTTTCCTTTCCCTTTTGTCTGAAAAGAATTTTGCAAAAAATAGAACCAAAAATGTTTGAAACTTATATTAACAACCCAAACATTTCAAACCTGCAAATCTCAATGCTACTTGAAGGTACCATGCTAAACCAACATACTTGCACATCCGATTTTAAAAAGTGTCCTTTTTTTTTTAGGCACAAAACATATTTGCAAGAAAATAGCAATGGTTTAAATTCACCCCCCCCCCCCCCCCCCCCCCACCCCCCCCACCCCCATGAGTCTGTCTACATGCTGAAAATTATTGCCAATGTTGATTTTACTACACACGGTGGATTGTACACTACATGGTCTGTGTGGAAAATATCACATGTACTGATTGAGGCTGTACAGGCAGGTTTAAAACTGTAAAACACACTTTGATAAATTTACAAGAGTGCACAACTTGTGTGCTTAACAGGCCAATGTGTGAAAATACTAAACGTAGTTGAAATTCATATTGCTGCATGTGTTAAGGTTACTGGGGCCATAGTCGAGTACTTGGATTTGGCTTGGACAGCCTTCCAGAGCGTGTTTTACAACTGATTGTGGCATAAGCTGGCTGTACTGTGGCTGTTGAACACTGGGGCTTTGTTCAGGGGCTGATTAACAATGTAGCTTTCTGTGTTGAATTGCTTGGTGCACCAGAATGATCAGCTGCAGTTTGCTGATGATTGAGCCGGCTCATTGACAGGCAAAAATGGCGCCTGTTTTCGGCTAATTTCTTTACCGTTGTAGCCATTCACATGTAGGATTGGGATGCACCTGAGTTGGAAACAACCACACCTAGTTTATCATGTCCTTTGGGAGTTTGCGGCGAATTACTTGTCCCAGGTTTCAGTGGGGGGAAGGGGCGTAGCGATTTATCATACGAGTTTTGCCTGTTGCTCGCGCTTTTTTTTTCAACTGGGGCGTAACTTGGTGTGTAAGCTCTCTTCAGATGGGGGCTGCTTATTTCACTGAGATCTGGGAGAAACTTGGCCAAATAGAGTTGACCATACCAAGATGCGCTTAAGAGCTCGGCACGAGTCCCTGGCTTTGGCATATCTCTGATTGCGGTGATCTTATCTCCGGGTTCAGGTTTAGTCTCATCAGACGTAAACAAATGTCCAAACTAGCCGACGTTTTGGAACACCAGAAACTTGTATTTTGGACGGATTGAGCTTAAGAAGTTTCACGGCTTCGATAGCACTGTTCAATACCTGCCGGAGGTTCTTGTCATGTTTCCCTGCTGATCCTTACCACCAACTAAAATGTCATCAACAATAATGGAGCACGGAAGACCTTCAAACAAATTTTCCCTGGCATGCTGGAAAACCTCTGACGATGCGCAAGCCATAAAAACGGCATGCATAGATAGCGAAAGCGGCCATACGGTGTTGAACGGTATAAGCCTGGATGACGGTGGCAAGCGGTATCTGCCAAAATGAACTTTTGGTCATCACGCACGGAGAAAATTGTTGCACCATCCATTTTGGCAGCAACTTCTTCAACAGTCTTGGTTGGGTGGTGAGGGTGCTTTAAAGCCTGTTCAAATCGCGAGGGTCAATACCAGACTCTAATTGCGCATATGTGCATTTCTTATTTCTGTGCCACATAGGGGAAAAACCCCAGTCAGGAGTCAGTACACGGTGTGATAACACCTCTCTCGACCATGCGATTAAGCTCTTGATTGTACCTTTACCTTGCATTGCAGCAGGCACACGTAGTGCCGGCGAACAAACAGGGGTAACGAAGCGATCCAAAGTCATATGGTAGATTACCGGAAGCTTTACCGACCATCGTGTCCAAGAGTGTTGGAAACTCGGGTAGGTGGTAAATGCGGTCAAACCTCTGAAGCGGTGTGCGTACTTCTAAAACATTCTGCGCTGAACGCGATCAATTCAGACGCAACACAGTCCTTGAGGCCCAAAAGCGCTTTCACACCAGGTAAATCGACGACATAAATTCAATGTCTTGACGGTTGACCGGCAGCGTTACAACACCCAACTGTAGATAGAGAAATAGTGTTCCACCAAATGCTATCAGGTTTAGACGCTTGCGGTATTAACACACCTTTCGAAGCAGCAAAGATTTGCCGTCGTTGTGCGGCGTTATATACACTCGCCCGGCTTTTTTGCCAAGTCTCGGTTCTTTAGTGTGCCACATCTTGAAATTCGCAGGGACGTCACTGCATGGAGGTTGAGAAACGGAGTATACATTTCCCTGTCTATCTCCCCATTTTCTTCCTCCATTTCACGGTTCCACCTTACCTATTACTTTTTCTGAGCATATCTGTTCATGGTTTCACTTTTTAACTAAAAATCGTTTTTTTTTTACCCAACGAGTTTCGTTTCTATTTTATTTCACTCCCTCCCTTTATCTCATTTTGATTTGTGTTTTCTTCCGTAAAACACATCTTGTGGTGGTATTAAGCTTGTTTCCTTGTTTTTGGTAAATTAAGATTTTTTTGTTGTCTGTTAATGCTAACCCTTGTTTGTAAGTAAAACAATTTTTGTACACTGCTGGACTTAAGGTTTTGTATAAATAATCCTTAGCCATTTGATGTCTTAGCCCCTTGTGTGTTTACTATGTCGGTCCTTATTGCTTTAGTCTTGTTGACTTGCAACACATCTGTGTCTACAGGTTTGTTTAACTTTTATATACCCGGTTTCTCATTTGCTCTCTTCTAACTTCCTTCCTTTTTCAAACCCTACCTCATCAACCATCTCTCCAAGTTTCCCCCCTCTCTCTCTCTCTCACACACACTCTCTCTCTCTCACCCACACTCTCTCTCTCTCTCTCTCATTCCTCTCTCTTTTTCTCTCTATTAACCCCCCGCTACTCTGGTCTGACTCCCCGCTAGAGCGGTTCTGACTACCGCTATCACAATGACGGACAGCTTTAACACACTATAAAAACCATCAAGCAACGACTCATTTTCCAATCCATTGTCAACTGCGTAGGATCACAAAATCATATGAAGAAATCATAACGACCTTGATCAACATCAACACTCTTTCTCTGTCTTAGCATTTTCAGAAACGTGGCTTACTGACACCAAATCACCACCTCATTTAAATGGGTTAACACGTCAAATTCCAGGAGCACTCACTGGCCGAGGAAGGGAGTTGGTTTTACATAAAAATCACCTCTCATTACAAAAAATAATTGACACAACACCAGGACCAGAATTAGACTCACTTTTCATCGAACCCACCATTACCCCCACCACATTTAGACCAAACACATAACTGTCGGAGTTTTACAGACTGCATGAACACAATCGCCAAAATTTTAACAATAGCTTCGAGCAGCTTCTCACTTAACTAAATAAAACCAACCGTGATGTGTATATTGTCGGGGACTTTAATGTCAATCTTCTCAAGTATTCCACTCATCCACACCATTAATGACTTTATTAAAACATTCACTTGCAAATCTATATCCATAAAATTAACAGACCTACAAGAATTACGCATTAACCACAGGCCACGCTCATGATAAACATTATCACCAACTCCATGACCCAGACTCTCCACACCAGGGATATTTGTCACTGACACGACAGATCACTTCCAAATATTCCTCCTTACATCACTTAAGCATAAGCATGCCAACAAAAACAATCAATCACTACGTGACTAACATAGCTCACAACAGTCGCACATTTAACCGAACTCAACACTGAATCATGGAAATCTCCTCACAGAAAATGACCCTCACATAGCGTAACAGCAAACTTCATTCCAAATTTATACGAACATTACCAACAACGATCATTCCCCTTACAAAAGAAGACCCTAAAAAACGTAACCATAAACAGCCCTGAATGACAAAGCAATTTCCAAGTCAATCCAACACAGCACGGCTCTATAAAACATACCTGAAGAAAAACACACCAGCAACCAACAACAATAAAAACAATACAACAACAATTAACTCACATTATTCGTATTGCAAGAAAAAACACAACACAGAACAAATTCAGAAACTCAAATATTACAAAAAAACCTGAACATCCTCACAACCTTCTAGGTAGGAAAGGTACCACTAATCAAATCCCTGACCTTTTTCACTCATACAATAAGCAATAACCTGACCCGCCTCTTGACTAGCTACGCATTCACGATCACTTCACGCCCCTGGGCAAAAACTAGCTAAACAAAAAATTCCACCGCTCAAGTAACCCATTTAACAAACACCTTCCAAAAACCATTCCCTCAATGTTCCGAATCCAGTACTGTTGATGAATCCCAACTTCGCCACCTGTTAAAAAACTGGTAAAAGTGCGGGTACCGACAGGATAGATCCTGGGATTGCCAACAAAATCATATGATTAATAACATCATTTCTCGCCTCTATGCACATATTTAACCAATCATTCCACCGGAACCTTCCGATCCCTCAATCAGCCAAATCATTCCATTATACAAAACCAAGATGCCATAACTTGCAAATTACAGGCCCACTTCTGTTCTACCATCTTTTCCAAAACTACTACTTGAAAATCATGTGCACACGTCTGTCTACATCTTTAAACAATCTTCAACATTCTTTGTCGATGAACAATACGGTTTTCGGCCCAAACGCTCGACTTACAATGGCACTCCTTGAACTAACACCAACCTCAACCTTGCACTAAAAATAAACTCACACATGGGGGTATTTCTGGACTCTCAGGCTTCGACCATTGACCCACACATTCTTCTTCACAAGCCTTTATCATTACGGTGGTCCGTGGAGTAGCGCTTGAGTGTGTTTTCAGGAGTTTACCTAACTAACCGCTCACAGTCAGTTTGCGTGCACTCCACCGCATCATCCACAGTTGGCGTCCCGCAAGTCTCAATCCTTGACCCATACTTTTCATCATTACATGAATGCTCACTAACATCTCTAACCCACTAAAACTAATCTTATTTGGCAGATGCACAAACATTTTTTTTCAACCCTAACACTACTTAATGCACTTTTAACAACATGATCATCACGAACTCCAAAAATCACTGACTGGTTTCGGGCTAACAAACTCTTCTATCTCAAGGTTTTTAAACATAACCTACATGCTTTCTCTGTGCACCCACTATTCACACCCAAACATACAATAACCAGATGCCGATTCTCCCAGTTACACTCACCAAATTTCTTGGCATCAAATCGAACGACAACTAACATGGATAAACACAGTCAACTCTGGTCACCACCAAGCGTCTCACTCAATTGGTCCATCTACAGACTAAACACCACCTTCCAGACTACACACCTTAAAATCCCTTTACCACACACTAGTTCTCCATACCTTCTACTGTAACATCATTTGGGCATCCAACTATCATTCACGACTTAGCAAACTAATACTCACACAGAAATGTCATATCGCCTATCACACACTCCACCCCCCCAGAACTCACTACTTGCCATTATTTCACTCATTAAAAACACTTAAACTAGATCACCTCAACAACTTCAAACAGCGCTCTTCATGTTTGATTACCATAACAATCATTTACACCTCCGAACTTCAGCATTACGTTACCACAAACAGACAAAACTACCAGCTATACACCAGACCACAGCCGACCAACTTTTTCATCTTCCCCTCCCAAAATCTTCCTCTGAAAAGTACATTATTCAGTATAACGGCGCACAACTTTGGAATGATCTCCAGAACCAGCACAACAAGGACAAACAAAAAGACGGGGAAAGCGCGCGGAAAAAACAGGGCAGAAACCAGGACAAGGCGGGGGGGGAAAGGGCGAACCAAGGCCGGAGGGCGCGCACCTTTTCTTCATTCCTATTTCTATCTCTCCTCTAAATGTTGCTCCAATTTCATAGACCTAATATTTCTCAAATACTAAAGCTACCAGGACTATGCCCCATGTCTTTTAAGACACAATGGGACCTTGGCAAGCTACCATTTTTGTCTTAACTACATGTCAAGAGTCATGTGTTCCGTGCTGATAATTTTGGTCTTTAGTCTCGAGATTTCCCTCAATTGCCAAAATTGGCATTTAAAAGTTTGTCACACATGTCTAGGTGAAATTTTGGGATAAATTAAAATGGTGGGTCCTATACCAGTTAGTAAAATGTGTGTAATTATTGGTTTAGTTTTAAATCCTGAAGTTATCATAAAGAAGTTTAAGTCATGTTTAAAATTGTTACATTTAAAGAGTTTTTTTGACTATGAAATAATCATCTTCCAAAGTGTTACCTAGTTTCATGTGGTCTAGCGGAGGAGGAAAGGGAAGTCTTAAACATTCAAAACAAACATTAGGAATTTTCATGATTGTTGAATTTGTCTGACCAAACTATTCCATCACAAATACGGTTCTAGTTTGATGGCTGATTTGTTGCAATGGCTGATGAAATATGCAGTTGTGCATGACCTCATCCAAAACCAAAACCTATAACGAAAGAATGGTGGGGGGTGGAGGTTGCGGTCGCACCCCCCAAATTCCACAAACGGGACAAAAAGGCCACTTTTTGCAGAATCTTCTGAAAAAAGAAAAAAATAAAAAAGGTCAAAATTTGAAGAAAATAGACTAGAAATGTGAACAAGAACAGTCCACTTTTTGTAATGGACATATTCAAAAAATCTAAAAGGGACCATTTTAGCAGGGTTAGGTCACTGTTACCAAAAAAACCACTTTCGGAATCCCGCAACCGCAGAAAAAATAAAACCTGCGTACGGCCCTGTCCAAACCCACCACTTGTATTTCAATGTGTAACTACACTAACAATGGTATTTAATCTGAAGTTGCACACTTTTGTTACATAATGATGTACACTATTTGTTTCCAAAGAAATTTGAAGAAATTGAAAACAAGAAAAGTCACTTTTTGTAATGGACATATTCAAAAAATCTACAAGTGGATCACTAACCATGTCTTCCGCCCATCATGTGGTTCGTGGATGGGTTGTAGTTTCTGTAGTTGGGGATGGAGTGTGTGAGTTATTTGGGGGTAGTTGGTAATGGATGCAGCAGTTCTTGTGTGCAAGTTTGGTGATTTTGCCTCTTTTTTTAGGAAAGAGGTTTTACAGATTTTTTTTCAAAATAGGCTTGGTTTACATAAGGTCATTAGAGATCAAAGAAATTATTAAACACCATGGTCTTTGTTGCCCAAGGAGTTCTTATGGCAAAGTTTGTGATTCTAAGAATATTTGCAGAAGAATATTGTTTAAGGTCACATAGGGGAGCAGAGAGTTCATCTGTGCATACCCAACAAAAGCCTGAACCAGTGGTGTTTAAAGTTCGGTTGTCACGCATTTTAATTTGTAGAAGTGTTTTATAGATTTGACAAAATGGGGTCAAAGGTCATGCCGGAGTAATTAGAGTCAATGACTTATAGTGCATGGGCCTTGGGCCATTGTTCTGTTCTTTTTCGCAAGTTTGTATAGCTATACAACTTTATTTGGAGAAATGTATCAAAATTTCCAAAATTGGTCAAAGAAAGTCAGGTAAGGGGCATTTGAGGTCAATCGGTGTATACTCCATGAATCCCGTCCCAGTTCGAGTTAAAGGTTTTGTGGTCACAGCATCAATGTGCAGAAAGAAACATATAGGTTGTATTTGTTGAAGTATTTGATTTTATCAAATGGGATCAAAGGTTCATTTGAGGTCACAAGAGCACATGGGTTCACTAGACAAGTCAAAGTTTCAAGTGGGTCACTAAATGTCAATCTTTGCATACCCGGATGAGTCCTTGGACCAGTTCTTTCTGTTAATTTTGTACATTTTTTTTGCAGTGTTTTATAGTTTTACAAAATACATTGCATCCCTTTGGACTGCGAGTGTCGTCTGCCGTCATAGTTTTTGTTAATGGGGGCCAAAGTCACATGAGGTCACCAATGTCCCCAAGGTCACTGAGGTCATTAAGGTCCCATGAGGTCACCATGGTCCATGAGGTCACAAAGGTCACGAAGGTCACCATGGTCACATGAGGTCACCAAGGTCACATGATGTCACCAGTTCACATGAGGTCACCAGGTCCACATGAGTCAACCAAGGTCACATGAGGTCACCAAGTTTCACAAGAGGTCACAAGGTCACATGAGGTCCCACCAAGGTCACCATGAGTCACCATGGTCACATTAGGTCCCACCAAGTCACATTAGTTCACCGAGGTCACTGAGGTCAACCAAGGGTCACTAGGGTCCTGAGGTCATTGACGTCAAATGAGGACACCATGGTCACATTAGGTCAACCAGGTCACATGTCACCCAGGCCACACGAGGACACCGGTCCACATGTCACCCAGGTCACATGAGGTCACCTAGGTCACGTGAGGTCACATCAAGTCCCACCAAGGATGCATGAGGTCACCCCCCCCCACATGTCCCACCCATCCATATCAAAACCCGTCCCCCTCCCCCATAACCACCCCTGAATACACCCTTCCCCCTATACAACCCTTCCCTCCCCAACACAGCCCCTCCCCTATCACCCCCTCCCCGCACCCAACCCCTTCCCCCTACCCACTAAATCCCACTCCCCAACACCCTGTCCCCTCCCCAACCCCCCCCCACACCCCGCCACACACCACCCCCTCCCAAACACGCCACTCCCCTCCCCAACACCCACCGCCCTCCCCAACATCCCCCCCCCCCCAACATCCCCCCACCCCCTCCCCAACATCCCACCCCCTTCCCCCACAACCCCCCCCTCCCCAACACCCCACCCCTTTTCCAACCCCTACCCTCCCCACACCCCCCCCTCCCCAACACCCCCTCCCCAACCCCCCCCACTCCCCACCACCCCAACCCCCACCCCGCCCCGTTAACATGTTGACCACAATACACTCACAGATACACAGAAAATCAAGAAAAAATAACAATAAGAAATGCCCCCCCTTGCAACACGACCCCGCATGAGTGAAATGGCCTTGGTGATTGAACGATTATCCCATCATATGCCTCTATTCGGCCAAGCCTCCTTAATTGTGCATTACCGGTGACCCCCTCGTGTGAGAATGGCCGATGGTATTTTATGAATGTTTGTTAATCGTCCTGGGCTTGCTGGTTTTCACACACGTTTGCAAATCATTATACTTCTAAATTTAACAATTTTCTTAGAATCATTGTGGAAGATTACCACACAAGCATGGTCAACTAGTCCCATCACTCTAAAAAGGTACACTATTACAGATTCAGGCTCGTTTTGAACCTTTTTGTGCAAAATTTTGCCCTTTCAAATCTGCCTAATGCATCTTTTTCATTACTTTTCACTAAATGAACCCTCAGAGACCACGAAAAGATTTATATTTAGTGTAAAATGATGATAATATTAAGCAGTAGTGATTTTAAGTGACGAAACACGGCGATATTTCACCACCACATTTGATGTTTAAACGCCGTACAACGTCTACGGGGTGTGCGCACCTCGCCGTGTGCGGACCCTGCTGGCTGACTGGGGCGAGCTCATGGCCGACAATCGGGGCAGCCTTGCCTTGCTCCTGTGCAGTGCCATACTACAAATGCTATATTTCTAACTCATAAAATGAACCTCATTATGCAGCAACAATTCCGATATCCGTACCTGACCAAATCCTTATCTTCAATTTCAAAGCTGCAACACAAAAACAGAGGTAGGCCTACCTAAACAATTGTGGGTCCAACTGACTCCTTAACTCTTTACAGCATAATCCGATAATGTAATCGTTATTTTGTTGACATTCTAAATTCAACCAGGGAACAAGATTCAACAGTATCTTAGCTTGCGGTATAGTACATACGCCCGATCCCCGTAACAATTTTCACATTCTTTCATCACACTCAGTTGGACGCTTCGCGTTTACGAATATTACCAACGCCCTCGACAACGCAAAGGACATAACAACGGCCCACCCCATAATGCAATGGGCACACAGCAAACCAGCTCTGCTATGTCCGTTGACGTATGAGATGGCATATCATTGTGGCAGATGCATTGGATGGCAGAGAAACAAAAAACAAGTTTGGTGCCAATCACCCATGGGCGGTGCCCTGTGGGTGTCCACAATTTGCTAAGTCGGTGTTGCCAGTAATCGAACCAACGTTCAACAGTTGTTGCTCGGGCATTTCTCCGGGTAACTAACCCGCCCAATTTACCGAACTTTGAGATCTCCGCCCGTACAAACAATCGCAATTAGCCGAATCGTCGTCAGTATAATGCGAACAAAGGTAATTTTGGAACATGTAAACAATTTCGTCGTCCGGACCGACCTCCAAGCGGACAGCCACTAAATATATCTTCCATCCTCCTTTGAGGCGGCTAGACTAAAAGAGGACCATCTTAGCAGGTTTTAGGTCCACTTTAAAACAACACATCCACTTTCGAAATCCCGCACCGCCGAAATAAAACCTGCGTACGCCCGGTCCAAAACCCACCACTTTGTTATTCATGTTGTAACTACACTACATGGGTTTAATCTGAGTTGGCACATTTTGTTACATATGATGTAACTATTGCAAATAAATCTTAAATTGAGATAGCTTTTCTATCTCAATCATGCTCAAATGTTACTTTTCTTGTTTTTGTCTTTTCAAATTTATTATTGTAAAAATTTTTTTTATGTTTTTTAATTTTTGAATTTTTAATCTTAATTCTTAAAAAAATGAATTATGTTATTAAGGCTTGTCCTCCAATAATTCAGTAAAAGCTTTTTTTAGATGATAAGAAAACATCCATTATCATTACGTGTACTAAGGCTATGGTATAATCACAAGACAGTTTGGTTTGTTGAAGTGTGGGGATTTTTAATAAAATAATGCAACTTACACCAAGCTAATTTCCATTTGTGAATTATTCTACTGCCAACGAAATGGCACCACAACATTTTTGCTGTCCCGCTATGACCCCGTTTTCCATTCCCGCTATCTCGCTGTTTTATTGATTATAGGTACATGCCGATGCAATTGCCGCTATCATGTTTGCGACAGACCCGCCTGTCCCAACCTTCTTGTAAGGTACAAACCAGGCTGCTGGTTCCCATGTATTTTTGCTCTCTTTGATCTTTTAAGTTTAAGGTATGTTACTTTTTCATGTAGGCTGTTTCCGTTCTTGTTATTTAAAGGAAGGTCCATGGCCCGATCGCTATAGCCTCATCCCAGAAGCCCCCAGATTTTAAACACCGAAGTGGTCAACAGTTTGGTATCATAAGAAGCTACTATTTTTTCCTCATATACCTTGTAGGGATGTTTGGTTTTGGAATTATGAGCGAAAATGTGCCGCATTTGTCGACCAATATTACTTTTAACAACAGTACTCTATGGGACTTAACAAAATCACGTTTTTAGCTCCCGCATCAAAACAGGATTGAAATATCGGTCAAAACTTTACAGTGGGGGTTTGGAGTAAAAGGACAAATCTCGCAGATGAAAACTTCACTTCATATCCTTAAATCGGGCCAACCCCCTTTAATGTACAGTTTTATTTCTTTTTTATTTTATGGCCAAGGTTTAAAAGCATTAACAGCTAGTTATCTAATTGGTAACGCTGACGAGTGGCACCAAAATAGCGATAATCTCCCTTTGAGCTCTGCAAGCCTGGTTTGATGCTACACGAGCATAAGAACATTCCATAGAGGGAGAAATGATCTGTCTGCGGAGGCCAGTGAAACCTTGATATATTTTTTGTATTTATGCATACATCGTGGGTAGGTGTAAAGCAAACTGAAAGAATTACTATGGCTTATGTTGATTCCTTTCTGAAATGAAAATGATGGTAAATGCGATGAGTTGAATGGCGTGTAATGGAAAGTTGCATTACAGTAATCGCGTGTAATCACTTCCGTCCAAACACAGAAAATTCGCTTTTGGCTATTCTACTGATGAACGACAGAACTGCCTATGGCAAGAACCTTCTGAAAGCAGGTTTGGATTTTGCTGTACTACATCGCATTACTTGAAAAAAATGGGGGTCGGTCCTGTTTCTACGAGCCGGATAACGATCCGTCCACGTCCAACCGGTAACAGCTCCATAGGAAACACTCTTATTTCACATTAAATGGGTGTATCTCTTTATACACAGATACAATGCAATCCTATAACTTTGAATGACATTTGGGATTCTCAGATAATTATTAATATACTCTACTTTTTAATATTCCCAGAAAAGAAATGGAACAATACAAAATATGAGCCTATTAATGTAAAACCTAATCACCTTCCTAAACAAATAACACTAACAAAATTATACGTGCTAATTAGGCTCTTTTGAAACAGGAAGATCTTTACGAGTAATAAACATTTTAACTGCACTAATTACTAACTGTACACCAAATAAGAGCTGCTATTTGCCAGAAAACACATGTATAATTAAGTTACTTGAATGGAAAAAAATAACATACCAAACTCAGCACGCAGCTAAATCTCTCGGTATTTGTAAGTTCCTTTTCAAGACGCAACCTCTGCAACCAATGAAGAGAACCACGACTGCAAGTTTGGGCAAAATAAATTCTGCTACAATCCAAGAAAATCAAGAACACAGAAGTAAAATCAAAGTAGGTACAAACTGAAGAAGAAATCATCACCGAATTCTTGGGTAGAAAAAACAGAACTGAAGAAAAAGATGACTTAATCCTCAGAAAGAATCTAACCAGAAGCTCAAATCATATCATTATCATCATTCATCGGTCGGTCACTAATTTTTATTATGACAAATCTCAGGAAAGAATCTAACCAGAAGCTCAAATCATATCATTATCATTATTCAGTCCTATTTTTTATGACTAAATCTCAGGAAAGAATATAACCAGAAGCTCAATTCATATCATTATCATTATTCAGTCACTATTTTTATGACTAAATCTCAGGAAAGAATATAACCAGAAGCTCAAATCATATCATTATCATTATTCAGTCACTATTTTTATGACTAAATCTCAGGAAAGAATCTAACCAGAAGCTCAAATCATATCATTATCATTATTCAGTCACTATTTTTATGACTAAATCTCAGGAAAGAATATAACCAGAAGCTCAAATCATATCATTATCATTATTCAGTCACTATTTTTATGACTAAATCTCAGGAAAGAATCTAACCAGAAGCTCAAATCATATCATTATCATTATTCAGTCACTATTTTTATGACTAAATCTCAGGAAAGAATCTAACCAGAAGCTCAAATCATATCATTATCATCATTCAGTCACTATTTTTATGACTAAATCTCAGGAAAGAATATAACCAGAAGCTCAAATCATATCATTATCATCATTCAGTCACTATTTTTATGACTAAATCTCAGGAAAGAATCTAACCAGAAGCTCAAATCATATCATTATCATCATTCAGTCACTATTTTTATGACTAAATCTCAGGAAAGAATATAACCAGAAGCTCAAATCATATCATTATCATCATTCAGTCACTATTTTTATGACTAAATCTCAGGAAAGAATCTAACCAGAAGCTCAAATCATATCATTATCATCATTCAGTCACTATTTTTATGACTAAATCTCAGGAAAGAATCTAACCAGAAGCTCAAATCATATCATTATCATTATTCAGTCACTATTTTTATGACTAAATCTCAGGAAAGAATCTAACCAGAAGCTCAAATCATATCATTATCATCATTCAGTCACTATTTTTATGACTAAATCTCAGGAAAGAATCTAACCAGAAGCTCAAATCATATCATTATCATCATTCAGTCACTATTTTTATGACTAAATCTCAGGAAAGAATCTAACCAGAAGCTCAAATCATATCATTATCATCATTCAGTCACTATTTTTATGACTAAATCTCAGGAAAGAATCTAACCAGAAGCTCAAATCATATCATTATCATCATTCAGTCACTATTTTTATGACTAAATCTCAGGAAAGAATCTAACCAGAAGCTCAAATCATATCATTATCATTATTCAGTCACTATTTTTATGACTAAATCTCAGGAAAGAATCTAACCAGAAGCTCAAATCATATCATTATCATTATTCAGTCACTATTTTTATGACTAAATCTCAGGAAAGAATCTAACCAGAAGCTCAAATCATATCATTATCATCATTCAGTCACTATTTTTATGACTAAATCTCAGGAAAGAATATAACCAGAAGCTCAAATCATATCATTATCATTATTCAGTCACTATTTTTATGACTAAATCTCAGGAAAGAATCTAACCAGAAGCTCAAATCATATCATTATCATTATTCAGTCACTATTTTTATGACTAAATCTCAGGAAAGAATCTAACCAGAAGCTCAAATCATATCATTATCATCATTCAGTCACTATTTTTATGACTAAATCTCAGGAAAGAATCTAACCAGAAGCTCAAATCATATCATTATCATCATTCAGTCACTATTTTTATGACTAAATCTCAGGAAAGAATCTAACCAGAAGCTCAAATCATATCCGGGAGTGAATTCACTTCCTGGTCTGTTGTTTCGAGTCTGTCGTTTCGAAACATCCCCCACCCCCCGGTGTTTTCGAAACACCATACCTCGAAACACCAGACCCGGAAGTGAATTCACTTCCGGGTCTAGTGTTTCGAGGTCTGGTGCTTCGAGGTATGGTGTTTCGAACACCCGGGGGCTAGTGTTTTCGAAACCCGGGGGGATGTCTCGGAAACACAGACCTCGAAACACAGACTCCGAAGTGAATTCACTACAGTCCCAAGACTAATATCAACGGAATTTTTTTCCAGTTCTTCTACAGACCGTCCATTTTTAGGTTACGTCAGTCCCACAGCCCCACCCCACACCACGCCCATTCCAACTATTTCACACCCCTTTTTCCTTTTTAAGCCACATTTTATGAAACTACCCCCCAAAATTCGTATTATTAAATTGGCCGTTTTCAGCCGGAGCAGAATCATGTTCTTGCGTACGCGAGTTGCTGCATTTTGTCTTCAAAATCGCTTAAAGGTCGCCAATAATTATTATTAAAATATAATAATGGGAGAGCGTGGCCTAGCGTTTGGGGTGCTTGCCTTGGCGCAAATTTACCATAAAAATTCCGGGTGTCAATCCCGGTGGGGTCGGGCCACTAGCTGGGATTTATTCGGGTACTACCAATTCTGGCCTTTTGATCTTGTATACCAGCTATTGATTAAATACAGAATACCGCTCTCCTCCATGGTTTTCACGTTGGAATTGTCAATGGATCATTAAAGCATCCCGTCCTTCGGATGGGACGTTAAGCCGTTGGGCCCGTGTACAGAGAGCCACAACTGTACTGTACAGCGCAGTCAGTGTCGAATAAGAGTAGGGTGTAAACGCCCTGATTGTTCCATCCGCCCCAGCCTCAAATAGCGGGGCATGTTAGGAGCGGCCGTACCATGGATACACGCAGCCCCGTATAGCCCACTTGCGAACAAATCCTAACACCACCACAAAGCCCTTACCAATGACTTGTGGATACAAGCAAACAAAATTATTAAAATTGAGCATCGATACAACTTCGTCACCCTGTTTTGCCGGAACGTTCTGCGGTATTTCCCCACATGGTACAGGCCATGGCAATAGTATACGCTTAGACTGTGGATGCACCTCGCAATGTAAATTGTAGGCCTGCAGCGTAAGATAAAGAGTTACACAATCTCAGTACGAATTAAGGTGGCAACGAGAAGAGGTTTTTCACATAACATGTGTCCCTAAAAATGTGCAATTCTGATTTTGGCACTAAGTGAAGCTTCCTTAAAATGTCCCATCGAAAGGATTAAGCTTGAGATCTCTCGTTGCACCTTAAGGAAGAACGCTTCTCATGGTATAATTCGGGCTAATACTTGGGACTTCAATGATTAACTTCACGACACATTGCGGTAACTTACAATACTAATAAGAATGACTTTAATCGATCAAACAAACATCACGTGAACTTGACCTTGAAAATTCAATTTTGCATGCACCATACTTACCGCGTGCCAAGGCACTGTGAGGGTCTACTTGAATTTCAAAACTCACCCGAGATTGAAATGTTTATTTTGGGTAAAAATTTAATTCACTTCCGGGTCTGAGGTCTTTTTTTCGAGGTCTGGGGTTTCGGAAACACCCGGGTGAGGTTCTCAAAACACCAGACCTCGAAACACAGACCCGGAAGTGAATTCACTTCCGGGTCTGGTGTTTCGCAGTGAATTCACTTTCCGGTCTGGTGTTTTCCGGGGCTGGTGTTTCGAGTGAATTCACTTCCGGTCTGGTGTTTCGAAGGTCTGGTTTTCGAACATCCCCCTGGTGTTTCGAAGACCAGACCTCGAAACAACAGCCCTCAGACCCAGAAGTGAATTCACTTCTGGGTCTGTGTTTCGAGGTCTGGTGTTTCGAAACACCGGGGGATTTTCGAAAGACCAGACCTCTAACCAACAAGACCTCAGACCCGGCAGTGAAATTACTTCCGGGTCTTATGTTTCGAGGTCTGCGGTTGTTGTTTCGAGGTCTGGTCTTTCTAAACATCCCCCTCCGGGTGTTTTGCGAAACCACCAGACCGAAACACCAACCCGGAAGTGATTCACTTCCGGGTCTGGTGGGTCGAGTTCTTGGGGTCTGTTGTTCGAGGTCTGGTCTTTCGAACACCCGAAATGGTTATCCCTACATTTACTGGGAAATCCCTCCCCACTTCATGAATGTTTTTTTTGTTTCAGTGGCCATTTTGATTTTTGCATTCTTCAAAAATGCTCAAGGTTTCATCTGACAATCATCCGTCTGATTCAGAATCAGCATAAACTGGTCTAGAAACTGTTGAAAACTTTATAATCTAATAAAACAGGTTGATATTATTTTCTATGACTCTGTAGCCCTTGACACTTCCAGTTAAAGATACAGAAACCATTCATCAAAATCATTCCAATTTAACCACAATTCTCTATATCCATGATTACTTGCTTGAACTGTTCTGGACAGGATTAACATCTATAATACTATAGACGTTGTTATGACGTCTCGTAAGACGTCTAAGGTCAGAAATACCTTTCCAACACAAATAAATGATCCTTGTTCACAAATGATCAAATTATGATAATAATCAGTTTTAATGATCTTTACTTGATTTGGTTTCAAGAATTTGGTTGTCCAAAACAAAATTACATATACACAATTCGTTTCAGATTACTTCTGGTTTACTAGTGTCCTGGTTGAAAGCCGTTGGCCAGTTCATCGTTGTTATGTCCTCACAGCGAAGACCTCCAAAATGACGCGCACTTTCATACAAACTCCTCAGGTATATAGTCCAAGGGAATCTTCTCGTCCTGACAGGTAATCTTTTTCCAGCAGTTCAAGCCGACAAGGGAGAAATTAAGTCCCTCGACGATATTAAATCCACAGTCCAGTCAAGATACATCACCCACTAATTTCTATCTGTCCACATTTGGAATCCTATTTTGATTCCCATCACTTTCGGCTTCAAAGCTACAGTATAATAATTACAGCACTCTGCCATCAATGGAATTGAACATTATACTCCTGCCTGTGTGTGAATCATAAAATCTATACCATTATTGTGATAAAACT
>JAMKCH010008614.1:0-29808 GCA_023653785.1 Ophioderma brevispina
TGCCCACTAATTATTACGAAAACAAATGCCAAACTTTGTAAAAAAAGGCAAGACGAACAATTTGACACCATTTTCAACAAAATCGGAGCACTGGGTAAGGTTTACCCCAAGAATGACCTTGAACCCTAACAGGGCTGTACCTGTTTAACTAAAATGTCAGAAACTAGACAAACTATACTTTTATTTAATCCTTATAATGAGACAAATACATTGGTGCACATTGAAACACATTTGGATTTATTTTTTGTTTCTGGTTCGTTTCGCTCGCCGGCCACGTTTTCATACTATTCATACGAAGTCTCCTGTGATTGGCCGTCAAGTATGATTGACATTTGGTCAATCTACGATTAACTCCTCATTGGTTATATTTCAAAAAAGAGTTGAGGCCACCACACTCAAATGGTACAGTCACATAGCAACGATAGGCCTCAAAATCAACATCGGTTGCGCGCCAGTTCCGCCCAGTTTGAACTGGTTTCAATTGTATTTTTCAGGTTTGTGAGGATCTTGGTTGGAAAGGGAAAGGCGGTTTATTTGACGTGCTGCCTCTGGTTCTCCAAGCCGATGGAGAAAAACCGGAATGGTTCACTCTCCCTCCTGAACTTGTACTGGAGGTGCAATTGACCCATCCAAAGTAAGAAACAGTCTTGAAATCAGAGAATTCTTGGTCTGGTTAGAAGGGGTGACAATATCTTGTAATCTGAGTACACTGTTAAAAATGATCATAAAAAACGTCGATTTAACCGGCAGCTGAGACTCACAGCAATTAAAACGACGTTTTTTTTACAGTTATTTGCACGTTTCGAGTCCCAGCTGCCAGACTTTTTACGATAATTTGTAACAGTGTACTTCATCAGTGTTATACAATATTAGACAACACCTGTTAAAATAAAGCACCAATATTCTATTCTCAGATCTATCGCTAGCAGACAACATTACCTCAACAATTTGCAATGTAATGATACAAAACAAAGAAAAACGAGAGCTTCGTTTTGTTACATCTTGAAGGAAATGACTGATAATGGCTTTTTGAAAAGAAAATGTAAAGGGACAAAATTCATGAAAGAAAAGCCCATGGCAAGGACTGGCCTAATTTGAGCATAATCCGCAAGTTATTGTCTTTAAAATCCTATTTCTATTCAATTTACCAAGAAAGGCAATGGTGTTCAGCGACCTACATTTTTAAAAATCATGAGCGAGGTGAGTATGTTGCCCTTTATGTTATGAACAGGGACACTAGAGCTCAATACGGGGAAGTGATAACACCTGATATAGCTTGAAATCTTTTCAAAACGTGTGGGCAGTAACGATTATGATGGACCATACCCTGTTGAGAAAAAGATCCAGAAGTGTTTTAGGTTGATTGTTGAATATCATTAGTTCTATTGTTTGCTCGAGTTTACGTGTACATATTGGTCACTGACATTCTGGAAGTGAATTAAGTTGACATTTTATTCATTTTTCTAAATAATGTGCACTCATTTCATTTGGGGATACAGCTTTTCCTGGTTTACATAATATTTTTAAAAATTTTAGTAGGGAAGCAAGTTATCCCCAGTGATGTAGTACGGAAAGACGGTTAAAGCGGCACTGGCATATTATCACAAATTATGAAATTTCTTCAAGTTGCTCTCAAATGATAGTTTAGGCCATTGGAAGAATGGAGATACATTTAAAAATAACGTATTTAAAAACAGATAGGGACGAAGAGTTAAAGACATCCAGATTATTTGTAGGCTAACTTTTAAATTTCCCATAACTTTAATCAACAAATGTGTATATTACATGAATATTATAGACTCGTATACATTGCCATTAAATCTACAAAGGTCACAGACCGGTCAAACAGGGTTCATGCCGTGGGAACATGCATACGGCGTGCGTTTTCTTGTGTTAAACGCCATTTTCGTCGTCTGCTGAATTAATGTCGCCGGCGACATTAATTATAAAATCGTTCTGGTTATCCATAAGGACGCTAATTTGGTCTTAATCATTTCAGGGCTGATGTATATAAAAGCTTTACAACCATGCAAAAATATCAATTTTGAAAAATCTTGAGGGCGCACTATTTTTCAAATGTGCCAGTGTCTCTTTAAATCGCAAAACGTATCATGGCCTACTTGTACTTCGTGCCTCTAAAAATCCTTTCACGCGTGATTGATTGATAGGCCAGGTGTGCGGCTGGTATGATCTTTATTGATTACCTCAAGGACTAGCGAGGTTAGTTATGGGACGAAATTTATCAAATTTGAAAATAAATTACTGATTGTAGCTCTTCATCGATACCGTTAAAAGTTTTTTGAAGATAGGTATTGTGTTTGCAATGGCTGGCAACGTTTAGCGGAGCAGCCAAGCTTTAAAAAGTGCTTTAGTTTTCGAGTTACCCCTCCCCTCAGTCCAACAAAACACAATCAACTTTATTTGATTACATCCATGGTAATAACATCGAAGTTATTGAGCTCAGCTCTGTCATAGTTACATCAGAATCACTGTGTTTGGACACGATAAGAAGAAGAACTTTATTTGGAGGATAACTATATGAGATTTAAGGAAATGATGGTTGTGGTTGAAATATTTGGTGGCAGGGATGCAGACCGAAAACCCCATTTTGGGCTGCAAATTAAGCGAAATTATTATTTTTGTTAATTTTTTTAAAGTAAAAATATTACAATCTTGGTTTTTTGGTATCCTTTTTGTTGTTGGTATATTTTGTTTTATACATTGCATAAAGGGTTCAAATAATACTCGTTACGGTGATATGTGATAAAAAAGATGTTTTTTTAGGAAAAGGGGTGATGGGGGGGGGGCCTAAAATTCTAGACCCTTTATATATTGTATAAAACTGAAATCTATAAGATAAATGGTAGAGATTGAAAGTATTGCATCATGATTATAATTTGTTTTGCTAAGAAATTAATAAATCTTGATTTTCTTATTTTTTTAGCTCAAAAACGTGATTTTTTACCCCCAAAACACCCCTGCCACCAAAGTTTTTGACCACAACATTATTTTTTTAAATTATGTATTACTATCTTTTGAATAGAAGTGGTTGCGTTTTGTTGTACCGAGGGGAGGGGTTGTCGACAATTTTGCAGTCCAAACCGCTCAACTAGTTAGCATTAATATTGAAATACAGACTTTTATGGCCGCACTCTTGTGAAAAAATACAAGTCTGTGATAGTTACCGGTGTTTCTGTAAGGTGACGCGCTCCCGAGGGATACTCCCGAAGGACCCACTTCTTTCTGACACACTCAACTGAATAAACCACATAAACCGTGTGGCTTATTCTATTAATGGTTTCCCAATTTATAAATGTTTCACAAACAAGGTGTACCACCTCTCTTAATCAAGATGAAAATATAGCATTTTACTTGTAAGCTCTTATTTCCCATCATATAGGTATGATTGGTTTGCTGAACTGGCTCTAAAGTGGTATGGGGTACCATGCGTGTCTAACATGATGCTGGACGTAGGAGGCTTACAATTCACTGCAGCGCCCTTCAATGGGTGGTACATGGGAACGGAAATTGGCGCCAGAAACTTTGGCGATTCTCACCGATACAATGTGTTAGAGGTAAATCTACTTTCTAGATTTCTTAATTGTATTTTGTACGCCAGCTACTTTGGCTATATGCTCCAAGCAGCCGGGACGAGGAGAACTTCTTGCACTTGCGAATAGAAAATGTCATTACCATGGACAGAAAATCTCAAACTTCCTTGTCATTTTCTTGATTGGTTCTCATCTTAAAAGGCCCATAGCTTGTCGTAGGGGGTTAGACACGAGTACAAGTACTTCTTGTGGAAGGATGTGGCTTTAATTGAAATGAACATCGCATTTACACAGCGATAAGTGGGTGTCATTGTTAAGTTGTTTTTCAGTAGGTGCCTATTATTCGCTACTGAGTCACGATTGCACACTCAGTCCGGCCGTAAAAAATCATAATTTTTAATGGTCATATTAAACTTCTTAATATTGTTTTATGTTACACCCACAAGTTCTCTCAAACTTGTTAAAATCCTTAAAGCAACAACAGAACTTTTTTAAAGAGGCTGTTTTGAGATTTTGCCACAGTTACTTGGCAATTGACTAGTAAACAAAACCTGTGAATGTTATAGCTCAAAACTGTGTCTCAAAAGAAGGAATTTTGTAATTAAGTAATTAAGAAATAATTAATATTGGAGATCTGCCCAATATGAATGCCGGGCAATTGTGCTATGTCATGTCTACGCTCATCCTTAGTTGCTCTGTCGGTTCAGGTAAGTCAAGTTAGAGGTCATCCTCCTGAGGTGGCCACTATTTCATCATGTAGGTAAAAACATAAATTGGCGTGTCAGCACTAGGCACCGCCTTTAAATTAAAAACAGGGTCCGGATTCATATTACAAAATCGCTTTCTTTTATGACAAATACGAATTTTTTAGCATTACCATCTCGCAGGTATAGTGTCTAGCAAGACCAACACAACTGGCACATGGGAAAAATTCGAAAAATTGTGCTGGTATTGCTTTAATTCATTATAAAACATCTCTATTTTTTTCTTAGCACCCAACAGTCGTCTCACTTACGATAAGCAATGTAGGACAATTCTCTGTACAGAGAACGATTAGCAATCATACGTTGATATTAGATTCCTCTTGTGTTGGAGAAAGTAACTCTAACTGATCATCATACTGCCGCAGAGTCGTTTTCAAACATATGGAGAAAGAACAACGAGTGCGTGGAGGTTGTCCTGCTGACTGGGTGGGGATTTTACCACCCCCCCCCAATTTCTGAAGTGTTACCCCCGTGTTTCATCAAGAGAGGATCAGTTATCAAATGAGCCAGCTTTCCTTTATCAAGTACGTGACTTATAGTTAAGCCCCACTAACAATACATTTCCTTCTCAAACTGTTCACAAAGAAAAACAAAAACAAAAACAATAAGCAAACAACAATAAGTGCAAAAGAAGGAAATTTACATAGGATATAGTGGAGTTGCCATAAGGCTCAACCATCTTGGGTAGACAGTACTTTTTTGAATGGTTCTGCCCAAAAAAATGTTTTAAATGTCTTTGAAAATGCACTACTACAGTAAGAAAGTGATCTAATTTAATAATGCTCTGGTGCACTCGTATATTTTTTCAAATGGTATTTTGACAGCAAATGTGAAGCAGTCTACTCCACGTTCCATCAATCTGACGGAGATTTGGCCACTATCAACCATACCGACTATGGATATCAATTGGATGGCTTTTTTGATACCCTTTACGTTTAGTGCTTTATAACTCAAGAAATTCTGGTTATCCATATTGAATTTGGTGGTTATTTAACGGGTCTGTTCGTTCGGCGTGATATTGTTGAAATTTTAAATGCGAAAAAAATGCCCACACTTGCCATAATACTGTTAGGGGATGTTTCTTCCTTTAAAGAGCACTGGCACATTTGAAAAATAGTGATTTTTAAAATCCTTTCAAAGACACCACTGGCACATTTTAAAATAAGGCGCC
Organism: Ophioderma brevispina; assembly: GCA_023653785.1. Taxonomy (NCBI): domain Eukaryota; kingdom Metazoa; phylum Echinodermata; class Ophiuroidea; order Amphilepidida; family Ophiodermatidae; genus Ophioderma; species Ophioderma brevispina. The sequence continues at coordinate 5,487 of JAMKCH010008614.1, forward strand.
CTCAAGATTTTTTTTTCAAAATTGATGATTTTTGGATTATTGCATGGTTGTAAAGCTTTTATATCCCTAACGGCCCTAGATGAAAATCTGAACCATCACACGCAAAAATGAGGGAGCGTTATTTTTGTTGTCCGATCTAGTAGCAATTCCTACGAATTCACGGCAGGGGTCCCTCGCTCGCGATTTTTGTCAGGTGGGTTTGGAAGCGATTAAGGGACATTAGGGATATACATTATCCCGCACCTGAAATGAAAAAAAGGAAAAATCCGCCCTTATGGGTAAAATACGAACTTTATAATGGCTTCGTCGAATCTTTTATTCAGCAGAACGACGGAAATGGCGTTACACAAGAAAACACGCGCCGGAGTTGATTTCCCCACGGCAGCAACCACCCTGTTTGACCGGTCTGTGTCCTTTGGGGTTTTACAATAGCACTGTTTATCGTTAATTTAGAGTTACGGCAAACTTAAAAGTTATCCCACAAATACCTGGGATGTCTTTAGCCTCTTATATAGCCCCTGTTACTTTTTTGTTTATTTAGTTTTAGATATTTTAAATAATAAAAATAATAAATAGTAGTTTATTATATACTTTTATCAGTAAAATATATCTGTATTCTTCTACATGGGGATAGAAATTTCTAGATTAAAATGGGCAGTGCCTCTTTTCATGAAGTTATAACATTAGTTGAAATAATTATAGAAAAATGAAACTGGGTTTAAAACACCTGAGATGTTCACACAAGTGTGATACCAGGAAGATCATGGTTTTCTTGCGCCAAACTAAAGCAACATATTTGTATCGAATAGATGTGGTCACATTTGTATACTATTACAAAGTGAGGGTTTTTCCTAGTCTGTGGATCCTGACTACATATCTTGATCTGATCACAAACATTATATTACTTTTCCCAATTTGGACCACTGATGACATAGAATTTTAGCTAACACCACGCTTTGTTTCTGTTGACAATTTAGACGGACATAATCTATTTTGTAATTTTGATGCTTTCGTCCCGGTAACATTTCTAAATGAAATCTTTCGATAACTTTATGTCGTTGGTTTGATGCTTTCGTCCCAGTGTGGCAGGAGATATATCCTCCGGCTCACATTCCGGAACAAAGGTGAACAATAAGGGCATCATTCAGTTGACTCTTCCGCAACATTATTTTTTTATTCCGTTGTCATCTATGGAGCCCGGACTATGAACCGGTCGGACCATACTCCTTTCACACAGCAACAGTTATAAATTTCAATCTTTCGATAACTTTAGGTCGATGGTTTATGCTTTCGTCCGGTAACTGTCTACATGCAATCTTTCGATAATTTTAGGTTGATGCTTGGAAAGTTCGATCAAAGGACAATCACAAGATTAAGCCATTACCTAAACTGAAACCGTTGCCATGTAAGTTATTTCTTTTACTCTTTGCGTCAGATTTTGAATCCATAATATTTTAGATCATGATTTCTATTTATTTTGGTAAGTTTTTGTAGAAAAGAAGACTACTGAATGCTTGTTGATTCCTCCTGCGAAATACTTGTTAAAAAGTTTTTTCCTTAATACGCTTTTAATAATGCTGCAATTACGCCACATAGTTACTCGCTCTAAATCTTAAGGCCCAGTAGTTGAATTTTGATGATTGGTTCATTGTTTTTGTTTTTTATTTACCAGAGCGGTTCGGTTCCTGACACGCGTCATGAGATTTTTCCTTGTCCATAGAACAAAAGTTAGAGTTCTGTATTCCTACAGATACCGGGAAGTCAGAGCGATTTGCTTATCGTAATAGGGTGAATTTTCAAAATGGCGTTGATGTGAAGGTAAGGTTGAAACGTTCAATATTGATTGGGTCAGAAGTAGCAGTTTGTTTCCCTTTTCGCCCATCTGTGGTCAGGAATGTGACCGCACAAGTTCAAAGTCCCCTCGATCAAATATCGTTCACATTCCTGAACACAGCTGGGCATGGGCGCTCCCACTGCATTACCGTATCTGCATCTGCACCCACCCTTTTATATAGTGAACACGAAAGTGAGGAATCGGACATAATACTTAGACCACAAAAAAATCTAACCTTACCATTCTTTTTCTGAATAATAGGTGACTTGTATGGATGGAATATGAATACTGCAAGACTTCCAATTTGAATTTATAGTTTTGTTGTCACCAGTACATTTGGAAATGGAGAACCTCCAACAAACGGAGAGGTATTATACGCTTATAGGAACTAATTCTTAAATACTTTAATAATAATAAGTCAAATTCTTGAATCTGAAATGAAGTCGTTCTTGAAGGAAAGAATATCTAAGATTAAATTTAAAGGTTTCATTTCGAAAGATATTTCTCTTTATTTATACTAATTTAATATTTACCTTTTTATTGCGTTATCATTTAAGTCTTTCACCCGTACCTTTAACAGCTTTCACATGGCAATCAGCATTAAATGGGTACACTCTGATAACAACACTCAATCTTGCTTTGAGGGTCTTCGTAGTACGACTGCGAATAAACATCCCTGTTTCGGCATCTATTTTTTGTCTTATTGAAGTGTGAAGTACTGACTCATTATTTCATTAGTAAGACTATTCCGTACACTTCCTATTAGCTTTTTGGCTATTATCTAATTAATATGAATAACCTTTAATGAATTTTTACGGTCCATAAGCGGAAAATCGGATTTTGGTTGTCCATAACTCCCGAGAAAATACAAAACCAACCAATACCCGCTAAATACTGCTGGCCTATAATGTCTGATATTCGCACTTAAATCTTTTTATTTATCCCTTTTTTCATCAGTACTCGCTCTTCGGTCTTGGCTCTACAGCCATCCGCTGTTTTTTGTGCTTGCTGTACCATCGATGCCCTGCGGATGAATATGAGGAAGAGACTGATTGAGTCACGCAAGGAGATGAGCTTTGTGGACAGGAGTCCTTCAAACACTGGGGAAGAGACTATTTCAGTATGTCATATCGTGAATTTGATTATATCTTCTCCTGTTTGGTCCTTATGATTTTTCATTTAATTCTCGCCAAATTCTTTACCTTAGCAGTACCCGTGGAATAGCCACGGAGTCCGACCATGATGCACAGAAATGTTTGTATCCATCCACTTTGCGCCTCGAGTTGCCCTTACACGGCAGTTGTTAGGGAGTATCTCTCTGTTAAATACTCCAAAGAAGCTGTAGAAATACTTCTGGTGGTCTCCATGTGTACCCACAAAAAAAACCGTTCGGTCACGTCTGAGTCACCTGCAACTGCAAATGTACTGCTTAAAAACATCGCTCGTGCCCCCAGTAGTTTTTGTACTTCACGGAGTCCTTAGCTGCTGTTCTTGCTCATTAAATGCATGGGAGGGATACCTTGGACAAGGATTACTTCAAGCTCTGATATTAGTTAAATTAAAACTCAGTTACCAATGTCAATCTATTGTAATAGAACGGGTGACTTCTTCCACTGGAGCTGACTCTTCTGGGTGGATGGCGATGCTTCTACAGATTGAAAACAGAATTTTTTTTTTTTTGTCGATATAAGGTTTCCTTGAGAAGTGGGGCACCTGGATGTACCTGTGGATATTACCTGTGTTGGGACACCGTGACAGACAATGGAACGCTCCACAACTATGAACATCTCTTGGTCTGCCAATGTTGGAGCACAATACACTACCAGAGCCCTGCGGAATTCGTGAGCAGCCATACTCTGACCAATCTCTGGCTATATCAATTGGACACGATAGACGAATTTTGATTGAAAACTCCATTAACTGTCAATGTAAAAAGCTAATGAATGTCGGTTTTTATTATACCTTTTTTTTCAAAATCACGGTTGCATTCGAACTTCCTGTCACTCGTGGAGTCAATACCGAGGCCATACTTTCCAAGTTTGGAACGAACACTTCAAGAACTCAGGAATTGTATTGTTTGACGGCTGAAACTTCGAAGGAACATTTGGAGCCGCTGTCTCCTCGAAAAGCTCCATCGGAGGAAAGTACAATCTTGCAAATTTGTGTCGAGAAAAGAATTGCAGTCACCTAGTCAAGGTATATGAATAACTGTAAACCTACTGTGTTAACTAAGGTTTAATCCAAGACTAGTATGCCATACTGGCATGAAAAAATAGTCAGCATAAAAGATCCTGTTGAAATACTTGCCGCAAATTTGAAACAATTGGATGTTTAAATTCTGTAAAAACAGTAAAACAGGAATGATCTGGCAAGTTTGTGGCAATTCCTGCCCGTAAACATCAAGTTTTGACATCCCTGCCCGAAGTTCAGTGTGTCATAGTCTATTCGCTTTATACTTCGTTCCCCTGGAGTTTTGGCCCTATTCAATTAAGTCGGAGAGGGAATAACGAATCAAATGCCGTGCCACACCGATTACTTGTAGGATCTCCGTCATATAACTCTCTCCTGCCACTAAATACAATTTCATTCATGTAATGGAACGCTCATGTGTATTTCACATGATTAACAGAAGTCCCTGGCCTCATTGAAGTTTTCACCTCCGCAAGAATGGTACGGAGTCACATATCAATGAACGAGTATAGCATGCCTTGTGACACAATTCAAAAACATTCATACGGGATTTAGACATTGTACTTCATTCTTGCGTAAGATAATCTTGGGTAAGTGCAAGGTGTATTAGCCGGGATTAGCACATATACAATCGCACTGGTCTGTGAGCTGATTACTGTAAACTTTTCAGTTTGAAATTCTGGCAGTCATGTCCGCATCCTTGATGAGAAGTAAGCTTAAGGAAATATGTTAGTTTTCCCCCCTTTTTTTACAATGTAAATACCCAAATTCTTTTTAAATTTTGACAGCGATTTCAGCAGGGTCCGTTTCATTAGTCGAATATGTTTTTCATGCCACTGTGTTTTTTACGTACTATAAACATACAAAACCATTTATTTCCCAGAGAATGTAATCGGCTGGAAAATAGATTCGTTGGGAATAATAGGCTAAAATAAAAGTAATTATTACCCCTGAAGCGAATAAGCAGAAACGCCGTCTTTATTCAATAAAAAATGATTAGTATCTGTGTCCTCAGAATTCCTCGCGTCCCTTTAAATATCTTTTTGGCTTTTATTACACAGTTTGATTTTTTTTCAATTTATAAAAGACAAATGTTTTTTCAATTTTATAAAGAATAATGGCATATCATTATTAATGCATTGGTGAACCAATCCTACGATCTATGTCATTTGTCCAAAAATTAATAGGTGTAAATTACGTGTAATTTATATATTAAAAACACCCGATGCCCGACATAAACCGAAAACAGATTTTTTTTGCCACGGTTGTCTGTTTATTTGGTGCAGGTGTCCTATGGTAGCACAATATGATTCATTTATAGACTAAAAAGCATGTTTCTTTTCATTCCTCCCCACCGTTCAACATCGTCTTCAGCTGGATACTCAGGGGTCAAAAGATTTGACCTATGAACCCGGTTGATACTGGTCATTTTTCCCTAACAAATGACGAGATTAAGTGCATTGGATCTTGGTAAAATTACTATGGAGCAGGTTACGATCCGCAAGCGTTTTTCGAGTAGAAACGTTGGCTAGTGATCGTCAATACGTACCTCATAAAACGGACTTTCACTTAGTCGATTATCCCCAGTTTTCAGGAGCAAATTATTGCCTCGCACGGAACGATTACTTGTGCACGGGTTATAAAATTGTTCCTCGATCTGGAATATATGTAGTAGTACGTGTTCATAATTGACTTTGGAAAATCTAATATCCCTGTTCAATATCAAAGGATTATTCAAAGTCGGTACTCAAAACTGTTTTTCTTTTTCTTTCTTTTACATGGAAAATTAAAAGGCTACCTCCGTTTTCTATCCTAACAGCTTTATCACATATGTTGATGTCACTACACCACCAACTCCGAATTTCTGCGGCAGCTAGCTAATACGCACGTAACCCAGAAGAACGAGATCAGATGATGTTACTGGGAACGGTAAGTGTTTATAAGAAAATTTCACATACAGAAATCCGATGAGAGTAAATTTTGACAGGCAGAGGGGAAGGAGGGAGGGAGAAGATGAGGAAGAAGGGGAGGGCCTTAATACTTACCTTCGATAAACCATTATATAACCATGATTCTGTAACCTGCTAAATGGCTATACTTGTATTACTGTTCCTGTCAAATTCCTCAACTCTGCTTGACGAATTCTACTTGATCACGCCCTCTTGCACTATCCCTTTCATCCTGGTCAAGATGTGGTATAGCACCATCTCATGGGGATCTCCTGCCTCGCTCCGCTCATGCTGAGGGCTTCGCCCTCGACAAGCGCCTTAGCGGTCTGACACGGCTGCAGTGGCGTAGCTAGGTGGGGCAGAGAGGGGATCGGTAAATTAAACACTGATATGTCACATATTACTCATCCCTGTTTTCGGATTCTTTTGCTCCTGCGACCGTGACCTTTTTGCTTGTGATAGGGGGGACACTTTGTTGCACCTACCGGAAATTGGACCACATTTTGAGGCGTCTTTGACAACTACTGATTGAAACTTAAATTTGAATCTCATTTATCCTATCAATCTATGGTGGCCAAGACTACAAGCACTGGGTGACAACTGTTACCCTACTTTTGCCGATATCCTACGCGTTATCCGTCGCTGAAATTTCCCGCATGGTTCCTGCTTGCACATCTGCCACTTCTGCAACCAAGGAAATATTCCATCAGCTCTAGCCCTAAACTTCATCCACATGAGATCCTAGCACCGTTTGCGTAGTCAAATACTTGACAACAGTAGTCCTATTGTTTCTACTCAGATGCTTTAAAGGTCCATGGTCCGATCGCCAATAGCCTCGTCCCCGAAGCCCTAGATTACCGAAATTGTCAACATTTGGTATCAGAAGTGGTTTTACGGTCACCTTGACCAGGCCAAAACCACCTCAAAACTACGGATTCCAACTCCTGAATACTAGACAATACACTGAGAGCTTGATTACCAAATTTTAACACCAAGTATTTATTTTAATTGTGTGTTAAATCAATCTCAATCAAACATCAAGTAGGTATCATCAATACTCACAGATAATCTAATAAATAAGTTGTTAATTATTGAACTACTAGACTTAACGACCTTGTGTGTGACCGGCGACGCGGCTGCGGCGAGATTACTATTAAGATGCCGAACTTGCAAGAGTCCTGGCGAATATTTCAGCGCAAAACTCCAATTTCCAATAGTGTGACGTGGTCCACGGACGACTTGTCCTTAATGAAGACAACCAGCTCCAAGGCTCCCGAAGCTCGAGGTCGACTAAATATAAGTCCAGAGTGCTTTACTTTTTATCCTTGTATAACTAAGAGGCCACGAAATGCGGAAACCTAAGACGGCTACACAATCTACCAACTACTGGACTGACTACTATGACAATGTCCACTACAGAAGTCTATATTTGACTGTGGCGATTACTGTCTCTGTCAACTTGAAGCAACTTTTAATATTTTTAAAAAAAAAAAAAAAAAAAACTCTGCTAATCACTTGGAGTAAGATGTTGATAAACTCTGCTAATAACGTGGAGCAAGATGTTTAATACTCTCTCCTTGGAGTAATGAATGTTGTGATACTCTGACTAATCTTCTCTCACCCTACTTTTATATATCCCTCCTCAAACAATACTAGAAGGATCTGGTCCTCTCTAGATGAGTCATGTACTAAATAAAGTCCATTACACATATCTGGAACTGCCTCTACCATTCCACAAGTACTGTATAGATTTGGGATCTCTACAGCTACTCACGACTGTGTAATATACACAGTGCGCCACATATGTCGACTCCTACCACCTTTGGTTGATCTCCTAGACTCCAGCCTTTCTAGGACATCTCCTATCCCCAGAAACTTGCTAATGAAATCACTAAGATTCTAGACGCGTCTCCGTTTCTTGTTTTCCTTCTGAGATCGGCTATTTCATTCTATTTGCTTCCCACCCCAGTTTATGCACACAACCCAGGTATTTTTGTATTACATTACTTAGACTAATTTTATATTTATTTGCTAATTTATGACTTAAATCTTGCTCAAAGTGAAATAAATCATTTCTAATTCTTGAGGCTGGTAACAAGAAGCTACTATTTTTTCTCATTTCCCCCTTGCAATCTTAGCACCGGATGTTCGTCGCCACTATTAATTTACACCGTACTCTATGGGCTTTTGGAGTGAAGGCAATCTATCAAGATGAAAAATTCAGACCTTAAATCGGACCATCCCCCTTTAATATAAATTTCGTAATTGTCATATTTAATGATGGCCTCCAATATTACATTGATATCACAATTTCTCCGTTGTAGTTTTTCTACTACAACGATGTAATGTCTGCTATTGTTTAATACCTCATTTTTGTGATTAAAATATTAATTTGATTTTAATTTATTGAGAAACGATTTCTCACGGGAACAGTACTTTGTTTATATAACAAGAGAAGCAGAGGATTCCCAAGTGCTATAGTGAGCTCACACATGTTATTTTACAACCTAGATAGAATTGCATAATAGGGGAAATGGGAATTCCCCAGAGTAACTAATCTTAGAAACTGAGTCACTTGTTTATCTTAAACCAAAAACATTTGCAAAATCGGGGATTCCCCTATGATGTTATAAATGTGAATATGCAATTCATATGATGTAATTTTGTGAAATCTGATTTTGGAACAGTGCAGATATGTTTAATGCATGATGATTATGATTAATGATTAGTTATAAAAGGGGAATCTAGCTGTGAAGAGTTAAATAATACTTGTCCACGGGAAGACTGAGGCCCAGCAGAGTAACCAGTAAGCTATACAGTATGTTATAGCTAGTTTTAATATACATAAAAGGTAGATTATTCTTGCATAGTGCCAAGATTTATAATACTTTTTGGCGACCGCCGGGCTTTGAAGCTATAAACTGTCTGTTTTCGTCTTTTAAGCCAAAGATCTTCAGTTCTTGGAATCAAAACTTGATCCGTTTTGGGGTCATATTGAGACCTTAGCGACAAGACGATGGTGGTAAAACCTAGATTGTGATTGCAGAATATGTTTGTCTCGAGGTAAAACCCCGTCGTCTTGAACGCCGGACAAAATTACCTATTCACGATATTTATGCGACTTAATAAGCGCTGTCATTTGGAGTCTTCGTTCGCTGTGAGGACCATATCATCGTTTAAACTGCAAACGTTTTCAACACAGGACACTATTAAACTCTAAGTAGCTTCTTACTAATTTTGTGTATTTTAAATATATGTAATAATTGTTTTTGGACATCCAGTTCTTGACCAAACCGATTAAAAAAAATCATTCAATCTTTTATTATATAAAGTTCGATCATTTGTGCACAGGCTCATTTTATTTTGTGTTTGGTAAGGTATGTCTACCTTTGATTTCCACGAGATATCAATAACCGTATTTATAATTTTAAATTAAGTTTACTAAAAAATACGCTTGAACTTGTTTTTGGATGGGCAACAGTTCCCCTGATGCACTAATGTGAACTTTCTAATGAGTGGCATCACGTAATTCTCAGATCTGTAACGTGGCTCTTAATTTGAAGAGTTGTATCTGCCCACGTTGTTTTGCCTAGTGGCATTCGTGGCAATCCATCCCGGATGGCCCTTTACAGTGTTTTTCATAGTGATTCTGCGAGGCTGACCTGCCGAATGACTGTTGTCCTTTTCTTTTAAAAATTCTTTCCAGCAACGAACATCATTCCACAAAGTGTATGCTCCCATTGCTAGTAGGAAATCATTGAGAAAGACTCGCTACTACTTACAAGTCAAAAGTAAGATTAATTTCTATAACCATTTTTTTGATTTGCAATATTCTCTACATTAATTTTGAATGCTTCAAAATAAAAGCACGTGTGGTCCAATGGATGAACGACTGATCAGAATGTACGTGGTTACAGGTCCCCTGAGGCCAACTGGTTGTGCACTTGGGCAAGGCCTTTACCCTGCTTGCCGCCTCTCCAATGAAATGGGAGCTGTCAGGGGAATGCTACAACAATCTAAATGCTGGATAGCGCTGCTCTACGGCTGCGCCGAATTGAAGCGAAATGATTTTTGATGATGTTTGCCTAGTTACAGTGTAATTAATATTTGTAAGCGCCATGATACTGCGGTGAATGGCGTCCCTAAATGCATGTATTACTTTTGTTATTATTATTAGTGAACAAAGTGGGTCGACTGGGGGAGGCAACCATCGCGGGTTATTTGGCCCGGTACAGCAGTAAATGGAAGTAAGTATAGTGCCGCTCGGGAGCCATATTCCCCGGCTCAATAGACGACAACACGAAGTTCAACTGATCGATGCCATATCGTCCGTGTAGGTGGACGTGAGTCCGGACTATAAAAAAACTTCTTTCTACAACTTGGCTTTGTGTTGAGCAACCTACTGATTTTGAAATTGTATAATGATCTTGCAGTACGACTATTGGTCCTATTAAAATCAAACCGTAATCTTGGGTGAATTTCGCCCTAATCGGGTAACGATCTTTTTTACCAGTATTGATTCTAATGTCTTATCTACCAACCGTGGAGTTTAAATCGAAAATCTCCAAATCTTGAAACATTTCATCACCACCTGCATTTTCTCAGCTGTCCAATTAATGATTAATCCTAAATTTTTGGCGTATCCTATTTGTTTAAACCAGTAATCACGAAATTTTGATAACAGAATGATTTATAATAACCACTCCGACGTGGTTTTATCCATTAGATAGTGCGGTGTGGTGTACCAGTACTATCAGTAATTTTTTTCAAAATTCAAATGGTCCCATTTTTGTCGCTAAATTGCTAGTGTTGGGGCATATCAACAGTCACGTTATATTACTTTTCTTTTTGAAAAACTAGACCACGTTAGGTATTTTAAAAGCGGTCTTAAAGATGCCATTACGGCTCCCGACTTTTATTAGTAAACAAAGAATACAAAATAATAATTTCTTGACAAATACGACGGAGCGGTTACGCTTAGCCACTTGCCTGCTTTAATACTACAACAATTTCCAATACACCATTGCAAAAAATGGACTTTATGAATAGGGGCCGCGATTTGATTGTGAAGAAATCGCTGATATTGGCTTTAATAGAATGGCACATTTGAAAATTATGCGCCCTCAAGAATTTTTCAAAATCGATATTTTTTGCATGGTGTAAGGCTTTTATATACAAGCCCTCACCCGAAAGATTAGACCAATCATCTTCTTATGGGTAAACAGAACTATTTTATAATTTAGCATCGCCGGCGACGCTAAATCCAGCAGACGGAACTAAATAAATGGCGTTAAATAAACACAAGAACACGCACGCCGTATGCATTTTCCCACGCTTGTACAACTGTTTGATCGGTCTCTAAACCTTTGTGGTTTTAATATCGAGTGAGTAAACCGAGTCAAAATATTCAAATGTAATAAAACACTTTGGTTTGATTAAAGTTATGGGAAGACTTACAAATTACCTGGAAAAATGTCTTTACCCTCAATATCAATGTCCCTATCTGTTTTTGGCGTATGTTATTATTTTTATGTGTAAAATATATACTCGTTCTTCCATGGCCTAGACTAATATTTGAGAGCAAATTGAAGAAATTTCACATATTTGTGAAAATGTGCCAGTGGGCCGCTTTAACAGAAGAAACACACGCCTAAGTTTGATTCTCTACACCAACCCTGGTTTGACCGTATTTGACCTTTTTGACTTTATGTTCAAATGAGTACGAGTCTGTTGATACTTCAGTAATAAACATACTTGTGATTAATTACAAAAGGCCCAAAATTAGACTAAAATGACTGCGTTGCTTTAGCCTCATATTTGGCTCAAATATGTTTATGTTTAACTATTTTGGGGTGCATCTTCTCTTTCCATGTCCTGACTGTCATTTGAAGGCAAATTGAAGAAATATCATATTTTGTTGAAAATGTGTCCGCTTTAATATTGTTTTATGAGTAACCGTGTTGCACTGAACTTGGTATTGACAATTGGGACCACCATGGCATGGTTTACAACATGTATTCTGTATTCTTTGTTCCTTTTGTCTTTGCCGCCACCGGTCTTTAATTTTCCGCATAACTTCCAGAAGCGCCATTCGTCCTTTACCGATTTGCGACTCCCAACCGATAATTCTTGTTGGCCCTGGCTGAAATAGCGCCATTTTAGAAGCTTCTGGCACATCGCCACACGCGTAAATTACGGCGGGTCGCGTCTGGCACCGCGAGCAACTGATCCTGATATTTGGATGCAGACATCCAGATATTGATGACAAATATACAGTTGAAGAAACGGCCGATGCATTGAGGAATGGCGTGCTCTCTCTCAGGTGCTTACGGCATCTTCAAGAGTGCCATGAAACTAACAGTAAGAGAATATTTTGTTTGAAATTTTAGGAAATGGTGACTTTAATCTTTTTGTTTTGAAATTAATCGGCCGATTTTTAAGTCAATGCTTATTCTGTTTTGCTTTGAGTATATAATATGGATTTCCAAATCAGTATTTCGCTTTTACTTTTTATGAGAGCAATTATAATTATTTCATTATTAATTTGAGCCTCTGGAACTTTTATATCCTAACTTACTGCTTTGTGGGAAAGCATAAATTTGATTCTTAAAGCATTAATGGCACATTTTTTGAGAGCGCCCCCCAATTTTCAAAAGTGATATGAGTTGGTAATTGTCTTGACTATACCTGCGAACGAGATTGCTAAGAAATGCGTATTTAAATCATAAAGTAAGCGATTTTGTAATTAGAATTGGATCCCAGAAAAGACTTAACGGCAGAAGGAATGCTACGTTTATGTCCGTCCATGACTAAATAGTGCCACCTCGAGCAAACAACCTCTAACCATTGACTTGCCTGACCAATAAAAAAAACATATGGATGAGCGCAAGACACGAACTGGCGCATTTTCCCCGTCTATTTACATTGGAAGGAGGGCGCCGTTTTCCAGCAGCCGTGGAAATAGGTTATCGGGATCTCCGATAATACTTATTCTAATTTCAAAATTCCTTCGTTGTGACACACAGACCTTTTTCGAGTTAACCATTCACAGGTAATAGTTTCTGCCAGTTATCAATGCAAAACCCGTGTTAAATCTCATTTTTTTTGGAAAATTGGGGGGCGCTCCTTCCAAAAAAATGTGCTAATATTCTTTATTATCCAAAATTGGTATAATGAGTAATTGTCTTTGCCTTGGCGTTAATAACCTGTTGCGTAGTGGCCATGTTTCTGTATGTGTGTTGGTTATCATCGATTTTGTGATAAAATAGGTATTTATATTTCTGATATAATGTACCTATAGAAATATTTCCTGAACAGGGAAATGTATTGTTTATTATGTAAAAAAAATGGAATTTCCCCTATAATTGCCGTGAAATCAATTATGGCTGGTATTCTGAAGTGAGTCTAAACTTTAGTCCTGGTTTTAAACCAGGTTTATCTACAAGATGGGACGCTTTTGTTTTTTCCTTCAACATACTCTGAAAGTTGAAAATAACTGGTGAAAAAGCCTCCTTGATGGGTCGGAACGGCCCATCCATGTGGAATTTTTCTCAGGTAGGACTAACCCTGGTTTTAAACCAGGACTAAGTTAGACTCCCTTTCAGAATGCCACCTAAATGTTTACAAGTCAGAGATCATTCTAGAAAGGTAACCATAAATAGCATGTTTTTCAAAACAATATCAAACCCTTCAAGGGAGTTTTCCCATCTATGTCCTTAATGTAAGATGATGTAATGCCTATTATTTATTTGGGTGATGATCCAATTTGGACAGTTTTAGGTCATTTTTAGCTGCTGTAATAAGCATTTTAGATTGGTAAACTATAGTTGGAAAACATAAATAGTGATAAGTACTAGAGAATTTGGCCAGTAGTTAAATTTCCAGAAGTTAAAGTTAATTTTAATCTCCAGTGATGGTGCAATATACCAGGATTTCCTGTTACAACAGTTTGCTCTAACTGTAGCCTTCATTGTGAACCCGAGAATTTTCCATTTACATATACTATGTATGAGCAGCTAAACACTAAATTGCATATTTGTGACAGACGGACATTCGTGGAATTACCTGGTTTGTTAGTGCCGCGGAAATTTTGTGTTGTCAAGGGATCTATAGAATCTTGTCGTCTTTACCTGCTGGGCAAAGTTATCTTCAGAATGCTTCAAAAGATATTCAGCACAAGGTTTTTATTTTTGTAAAGGTTATTTCTGACCTTTCCGGCCAGAAAGTTTTCAATTTTAGTTAGAAGCTTCAGTAGAATAACAACCAAACTTGATCAGAAGAACAATTGGATCAAGCTTCATGAAAGGTGTTCAGTATTTGCCCTTTGAGGTCACCTTAAGGGATCAATAAATCTAAAAATCACATGCCACTGGTTCCACTAATGAGGACAAAATAAAGAGAAGCATGACCAAAGTTAGATGTTTTGGTAATTGATCACAGGAAGTCGATAGGGACACCTTCTTTCTGTGATTTGCAGTTTAAGGGGGGGGGGATAGGTGCTCTTTGTCATGAAATCTATAAAATGTTGATGTCGCCATTGCTTTAACATGAAATCACGAAAATCTGAATGTGTAATATGTAATGAAGCAATATTTTCTTCTACTGTAAGGATTTTGAATTCCGATGGTCCTGGCACCATCAAAATCCATACAGATAGATAAATAAAAGGCTGAAGGACCAACAACCATCTTGATTCAACGAGCTCACTGGCGGAGGCTTAAATGTTACCGCCCAAGCCCATTATTCGATATCCCATAATGCAATAGGCGAAGTTTCATCATTCTCATGTACGGCGGTGTGGAAATGATATGTACGGTATGAGTATGAGAGTCATCTCCCGAGTTTGTTCGCTGCTGGTGTGAGACGAAATAAGTTGGAAGCAGCTGTCTAGACCTTGACTCTCATTTAATTGGAAGCTGAGATTCTTTTAAATTACCGCCCTTTTCCTACACCTTTGTAAGTGTTTACTGTGACAAAATGATTAAAAAAATTGAACTAGTCTAGATCAAGCAAGAGTGTATATGTAATTAGTAAACACTTAATTGAGTATTCAACCTGGACAAACCGATTTTCCACAATGGTTGTAAGAGGGCGCCACCAAGTTGTGTGCAGCAGCCTCTTACCTGTCTGCTGTTCTTGTACAGTTTTGGTTGGATCTACTGTGTTTTTTGTTGTGAAAAATTAACTGCTTATGGATATTAACCTATGGAATCTACTGGACAATTTTCTGATTGTTTGACTTCATACTTTGGATGTATTTAATGAAATTATATTTTGAGCCTCTTCAACTTGTACCATATGGATTTTACTATGCACAGTGTATATAGCTACCTACTTGTATTGATTATTTCTACCATGCTTATATGCCAGGATGTAGCACTTCACTTGTCTTGGTGTTAACAATACCCACTTGAACCTGCACAATGGATACTCACCAAGTGTTCTTTGTTATCATCCTTCTCTCTGAACCAATTTGCTTGTCTACAGACTATCATCATACAACATTTTATCACACATTGGATTACAACTATGGCTGTGGAAAATACCACCATCAATCTTGTACCAGGAAACTTCTAAAAACTAGAATAAATTACTATGCTAATACAACTGCAACTTTCCCACTTGAATTGTTGATATCAGGAGACATCAATCCCAACCCAGGGTTGACAAATAATAGCTATCATCAAGATCCCCAGCCTTTCTCTGTCCTCAAACCATCAATTTCTTACAGTCGTGAGCAACTTTTGGATCTGAATAAATACAACAAACAAACTGCACCTCTACTCCCAACTGATCTATGGAATCATATCAAGGATCCAGGAATTAATCATCGTTGTTACATACCTCGTCGTAAAAGAGGTGGCCGTCGGAAGTCTTATTTTGCTGAAATCTCAACTAGTGAAAGTTTTCAACCCCCTACATTCAACATCACAATAAATGAAAATTCCGAATCTGAAAAGCTTATGCATGTTTGCCATTGGAATGCTCGTTCTGTTTGCAACAAAACTCTTCTAATCTGTGAATATGTATTAAACAAGAATGTTGATCTTATGTTATTTACTGAGACCTGGCTCACTGAGAATGACTTTGTTGTCATTGGTGAATTAATGACCAGAGGATACAGATTTATAAATGTCCCACGCCAGGATGGAAGTGGATATGTTGGCATTGGTGCTTTATACAAATCACATCTTAATCTCAGCCTCGTCCATAGCACACCTACTGACACTGAATCATTTGAATATGCCATTATTTCTGATAGAAGTCGAAGTGTGAATTATGTTGTGGTATATAGACCACCTCCTTCTTCAGAAAATAAACGGAAGACCGAATTCGACAGTTTAATTGATTTCTTGAATGTTCAACCAGGTAAACTTCTGCTGTTAGGTGACTTCAATGTTCACTATGACTGTCCTTACAAATATGATGTGTCTCACTTTATGACCACCCTGAATTCATCTGATCTTCTTCAGCATGCTAGGGGTCCTACACACAAGTCTGGTCACACCCTTGATCTTGTAATAACAAGAAATACTGAGAACCTGTTATGCTTACTGAATATCGAATCTGAGTCGTATCTTGTGTCTGATCATGCTGTCATTTCCTGCAGAATTGACCTCCCAAAACCTCCGAGCGCTAGGATCACTACATCATCACGCTCTTTTCGTAATCTGAATGAAACTGCTTTTTCTGCTGATTTATCACGCTGCCTGGAAAATGTTGATGCTTTGGAAAATGTACACATAAACTTTCTTGTAAATGAATTCAACAGCTCTGTCACATCTGTACTTGATAATCATGCGCCTGTCACTACAAAATCCACACCTGTACGGCATCGTCCAAAGTGGTACAATGAAAAGGTTGCCACCGCCATACGGGAGCGTAGGCGATGTGAGCGCAAATGGCGGAAATCACAAAGTGAAGAAGATAAATTATCTTTCTCAAATGCAAAGCATGCTGTCAAGATTGCTTTGTCTTCTGCCAAATCAAGCTACTACAAAGATCTGTTAAATTCTTGTTCGCCAAAAGACATGTTTCGGACACTTAGTGACCTTCTGAATAGCAATAATCATGTTCTGCCTGATTCTGATTCATCTTCTGCTCTCGCCAATGACTTCTGCCAATTCTTCACAGACAAAGTCAAGAACATTCGCAAATTCATTGATGACTGCAATGTTAATTCATCCAATTTCTTCGAGGATCATCAAAACTCTCCTTCTTGCCAGCTGTCTAACTTCAGCCCACTCACCGAGGATGATCTAACTAAAATCATTCTCAAATCCGCTTCAAAATCATGCGCACTCGACCCCATGCATACATGGTTTCTTAAACAAAACCTGCCAGTTCTGCTACCAGTTTTGACCAAGATTGTGAATACATCACTCACAACGGGCACTTTTCCTTCCACTTTGAGCACTGCTTCAATCACACCAATTATCAAGAAACCATCACTAAACCGCAATGTTCTGAAAAACTACCGACCGGTATCAAATATTCCATACCTTGGTAAACTCATTGAGAAAGCTGTTGCCTCTCAACTTACTTAAAATACATTGAAATGAACAATTTGGCAGAACCTCTCCAATCAGCCTACAGATCTCGTCATGGAACAGAGACTGCACTTGCATCCGTCCAAAACGACATCCTCAGGGCCTTGGATAAGCAACAAGCAGTGTTTCTTGTCCTTCTGGATCTTTCAGCAGCGTTTGATATCATGCTGCAACGTTTTCATGACAGATTTGGAATAACCGGCTTAGCATTGGAGTGGTTTGGATCATATTTTAGAAACAGAACATGTCACGTCACTATTGATGGTGTTAATTCTGCCAGCGTCAACTTACTTTATGGTGCTCCCCAGGGCTCAGTAATTCGCCCTCTTTCATTTACAATGTATGTGCGCCCAATTGGCGATATTTTAAGGAAGCATGGGGTTCCTTTTCATATGTATGCTGATGACATACATATCTATGTCCCCTTTAATCCCACCCTTCCTGGTGAGGCTGCTTGTACTCTATTTAGACTATCAAAACGCATAATGGATCAACAATGGATGCTTGTCAATAAACTCAAACTCAATCAAGATAAGACTAAGTTTCCTTATCATTGCTATCCCACAACACATCACTTACTTAAAGTCTTACTCAGAGATTTCCCAAAATTTATTTTTGTGTATAAATTAAAAAAATAGTCACCCTAGAACTAAGATAGTGACCTAAAATGCCCCCAATGGTCAAAGGTGGAGATAATCGTGGATTTTTCTTTCGTTCTCATTCAATAAACATTGTATACAGTGTCATAGGATACTGTGTATAACAAAATTTCCGGATCCGGAATTTTTAACATGTTGTGATTTCAAATGAAGGACTTCAATTTGAGCTTAGAGCTATCTCACACAGTGTATTAGTATATGGACAGCTTATGTATATAATGCAAAAAAAACACGCATTTTTGGAAAATTGCGTGGCCGCCCTCATCTGGAAATCTCTTAGTCGGCCATTAAAAAGACACAGAAATTGTCTTGTTTCGGGCCTACCATCAGTCCCTTCGTCTTCTGAGAAATCTGGGTGTGACATTTGACAAATTCATGAATTGACTGATCATGTTACTAATGTGAGCAAATCTGTGAATTATCACATTCGCAACTTAAACAGAATCAGATATTACATTGACAGAGATACTTGTCATGCAGCGGTCAGAGCATTAGTTACGTCCCGACTTGACTACTGCAATTCCTTACTCAATGGCATTACAGCCAAGAATCTGAATCGTCTGCAAAATCTGCAGAATAAAGCAGCACGCCTAATTTATAAGATGCCAGAATACACACACACATCTTCTCTAATCACTAATTAATGAGCTTCACTGGCTACGTATTCCTCAGCGCATTCAATTCAAAACTCTAACACTTGTTTTTAAAGCTCTTCATGATGAGGCTCCGGGCTACATTGCTGAACTGCTTCATATTTACTCTTCAAATTACAATCTACGTTCATCTTGTCGTACTACATTAGAAATTCCTCGGACGAAGAAATTGGCCGGTGATCGTTCATTCTCATGTATAGCACCTAAACTCTGGAACTCTATTCCTAAGGAACTTGCCAATGTCAATGACACTTCTCTGTTCAAAAAGCGTCTTAAGACTCACTTATTTGTTTAATATTATTTGTTCTTCTTTGTATTGTAAGCGCTTTGTAACCCTGGGAAAAGGCGCTATATCAAATGCTGTTATTATTATTATTGTTGAAACTTGGCTATGGCAGTTACAGTTGATGTGAAGAAACGCAGCTTTCCTTCATAATTTTGTAGAAGGCCATCAAGATTATTTAAAGGACGTTGAGCTCTGTGGAATTATCCAGTGAACTGCAAATCATACATATTTTACATGCAAAATATAAAAACATACATTGTCAGAATTTCATTGAACTTCCTCTGTTTTAAAGGACGTCTTTAAAGACCAGTTTATTTATCTTCTAACTTTGTTGTACTCGCATACTTCGTTGATTTCATTCTTCACGGGTTGTTATTTTAATGCTTCTTTGTAACTTTCAACAGAAATACGTTCAGCACCTCATCAAAGAAGAATCGGCACTTATTTTCAAGTATCTACACGAGGATCAAGGTCACATCTATGTATGTGGAGATAATCTCATGGCCGTTGATGTGCGGAAAACTCTCGGAAATGTATTAGAATCAGAGGGAAACATGACGTCACAGGAAGCAGACGAGTACATTTGCAACATGCGGGTACGTTTGACTTACCTCGATGTTGCCTTTTTATATTCCCGAGTAATTATAGTCATATTTTCAATTTTGTTTTTATTTTATTACACGTTGGTTTAATTTTTCGTCAATTTCTCTCAGGATTCAGGACGCTACCATCAAGACGTATTTGGTGTCATGATTCGACCTGCGGAGCAGAGTAGGGGCGTGAAAAGAAAGTTGGAATCGACGGAATAGAGTATTGTTTAACTTAATGACCAAACGGTTTCAGCATTTTCAAAAATATCAAACTTGTGATATTTAAATTCAACATTTAGACTTCTATATTGTTATATAAGTACTCAAATGCACAACATTGACTATTGTTAATGAGACAATCACTATGATCCACTAGTTTCAATTCTCTTGCCACAGTTCGCGAGCTTTTCATTTGCTTTTTTATATTAAAAATACACCCCTTGACTTTGGGTAGGATATATGATACCATGATAACAAGAACACATGAGGTCAGTTGATATTGATGCATGTACAAGTATAACTCACTGAACTGCGTCCTTAGTGGATGAGCATATTTTAACTCATAGTGTGTAACTATTCATCTCCGCATGCATTCAGACTGATTCAGTACATTTATTAAAGATTATTTATATTACTCTCATACGCCTGTAAGATGATATGTATCATGTCTACGTATGAAGATTATGCCACATAATAATTAAGCATTTGGACCATTTTGTGATTTAGAAATTCAGCAGTCTTTTGGAATAAAGTGCAACAGCGCACCACACTATATAATTCCGGAAAGTCTCAGCCACTGAGAATTGCTTCCGAAATAAAAACCCTGTTTTACACTCTTAAATATAATAGTCAAATTCAACAAAATTCTGATCAAATTTACAGGATTTTCCAGTCAAATTTGACTAGAAATCTAGCAAGATCATATTTTACTCCTACTGAAACGTAATGAGATTTTTGAAGAGTGTACACGTAAAACCGGACGGGCCATTCAATGTCGGTCGGTTGTTTTATTTTGCAAATGACCCTAAAATTACAAATTTCTTTAGTAATTTGTATTTTTAATGGCTTGACTCAATCCACTTGTTGCCAAAAATATACAGCAATGTTTGTTTAAAAAACGCAAATTTTTGGGATCGTCGAGCCCGAAGACTCTGCTGGTGTAATGCCCTAATTAAAAAAATCTTGCAATTTTCTACATCACACGTCTTTCATTAAACATGTTAAAACGCATTTTCTAAAAATGCGCTTGTATAAATTTAATTTAAGTCAGTGTTTCTTAACGTCATGAATGTGATTTTTTTCATTAATTTGCGAAAAGCGAGTTATATTTATGTAAAGTCACTTGAAGGATGTAGGATCATCAGAAGAACTTTTAACCATCAATATTGCTTGTAAGTACTGGATTGGATACTCTTGGTTAATTTTGATAGCACTCTTCACGTTGAAATATTTTTCTGTCATTTTAGATGTGAGTCTGGATTGGGTAGACCCAAAGCAAATGACATATTAGGGTTAAGTCGAGGGTCCCAAAGTCTGTGGATGCAATGGAAGCAGATACAAGTGGTACAAGTGGTATTCTCTGTCGGGAATTTTTTCACTGAAAAGTAGATAGTTAACGATTCAAGTTGTGCTCCATGTCTTTGCGCGCACAAATGGTTCGTAGAGTATATATGATATAGGTTCAGGTGGTCATTTTACTGATTCAATTACAGGGAGGATGTGGAAAGTTGGGTGCGAACATGTAAACCTTGTCAAATGCGTAAGACTCCCAAAAGGCATCGTAAGGCTCCTATGGGTTTGTGTCAGGCAGGCAATCCTATGCAGAGAGTTGCCATTGATATGTGTGGTCCTTTTCCAAGGACAGACGGGGTATTCGCTGGATACTTGACGTTGTTGACTATTTTACTAAATGGGCTGAAGCCCATCCCTTACCAGATATGGAAGCTGATACAATTGCTCATATGTTGACTAGTCAATTTATTTATCGGTTTGGAGTGCCCATTTCCTTCATAGTGATCAACCCGCTAACTTTGATTCCAAGTTGTTTCTTAGAGTGTTGAGCTACTTGGAATAAAGAAAACTAAGACATCTGGATACAGGCCAGCTTCAAATGATTTGATAGAGAGACCTGAATGGACGTTTGAGACATGTGTGATATGTGTATAAGCCAGGACCAGAATGACTGGGACTTGAAGATTCCTTATGTGCTGATGGCGTACAGGGCGAGCCGTCAAGAGACAACATGCATGACACCTAACAACTTAATGTTTGGACGAGAGCTCTGTTTACCAGTTGATTTATTAGCAGGCCAACACCAGATGACCCCTATGGTGATTCAATGCCTGTTATATATCCGAGACAGCTTCGGATCTTTGATTTGGTTAGAGAACACTAAAGAGCAAAAGAGGCTTGACATCCGTGTTTATAGTGGTCATCCATATCAGCCTGGTGACAATCTGTGGTTATTTATTCCTCAAGGTGTACGACGGCTAAGTCCTAAGCTCCAAACATTTTGGAATGGCCCCTGTGAGGTCTTGGAGCGGATACTGATGCCAATTACCGTATAACTGTCCCCCATTCCCGTCCCGTAAAAGCAACAGCAAGTGGTTAATTTTGATAGACTGAAGCCTTGCTATGAACGGCAAGATGTGGCTAAGGTTTACGATTTGGAAAATTGAACCAGCAACCGGGATTGAATAGCAAAATGTGACGACGTTGTGGGTGTGGGGCTAGCTTACCCTAGTAATTCTACTCCGTACAGTGCATGGGAAAGTCGTAGGTTGCGACGTCAACCTGTGTGGACGGAGACTATGTAGCCGTATAATATGGTTAGGAATTAAAGTGATTTGCTGATTGTCACAGCATGAACCATTGGGTTTTTGTGCAAATATCGACAGTTTTTTCGTCAACATCCCCTGGTATTGGCATCATGGTCTAGTGATCCCATTCCTTAAATATGAAATAAAGGATATAGACTAATTTTAAATGTGAAGGTACAAATTGTCAAATGAGACTCGGGACTGGCTGGTGCTGACTGTTTGAATAATCATAGACATTTGCTTGCTCCTGAAAACTTTAGTTGTAAACCTTCGCAGGTATATTTTGTTTTTTTTTTAGACAATCAAGATTTGGGACAATCTTTATTCCCGGAGAGGGAATTGTGTAACAGAAATTGAAGTTAAAATTGTTGTCCACAGAAATCGATTTATTTGAATATATAAGGTAAAAATGCAGCTACTGTGAATAGCTATAATATAATTGGAAATCCTGATATACCCTAAACGAGCAAAGCTTTAGGAACTGTTAAAAAGATATCTGAGTAAAAAGAATGGTTCCATAGTCTTGGAATTTCCTCGAGGTCTGGCTCGGTCTGCCTGCACATGCCAGTTCTTGTTATCAATGTATTTAGTTGGGTGGCTGCCTGAGCCCTGGCTTGAGGAGTTGCCATGTGACTGGGTGGGCACTCCTTAGTTTTACTGTCAACCAGCAGTTGGTTTCCGTTCTCCTATGTGTATTTGGATGTTTTTGTTGAAGTTTGATACATGTCTGATTATGTGTATATAAAATGTTTTAAATATTTGATTTTGGTTGTAATTTGGTTTGGAGTTGATATCTTTGTGAAAAGTCGTTCTTACGGATTAAAGTTGTCAAGGTGTTTGGTTTGTATGCTATTTATTTTCCCGGAAGTAATAAACCTGTCTTGTTTGTCATGACACATTTTATAATTCCAGGTGGAACTAAATAAGGAAAACTATTTCATAAATGGCGTGAAAAAACGAAACAGAGGAAGCAGATGTGGTCCAGTTTGCTACAGCGACCGGTCTTTCCCTAAAGGGCGTGGTGGTTCGATCCCGCTGATGGAATAGAGGAAACACATGTGGTCCAGTGGATTAAACGACCTACTCATGTCCAAAGGGCGGGGGTTTTGGTTGACCCTTTTCGCTCATCCCCATATGAGGGATCCCGTGGTGCCCCTATGAACACAAGTGTAGTTCCATTTGAATTTCAACTTTTCAATTGAGGTCCATTAAAAAAATGTGCACATACACACTACAACAGACATACACACATACATACACATCTATGATCTTCCTTACATACTGGGAATGTAACATGTGATTATGTGCTTCAGATCAATCGAGGTCCCTAGTCATACTCTGTAATCTTATCTCGAACGGTGAAACAAAGAATCTATACCCCTTAATCCCTAAATACCATTTTTTTTAAAAATCCACGGAGCGGACCCTGCCACTGTGTTTAGTGGACATGCTCCTAGATCTACAGCCAATAACGCTATCTTCCTTTTTTTGGGCGGTGATAGTCATGTTGGTAGTCATTTTCCTCTAGCGACGTAGGGGATACGTACGAGATACACAATTACCTAAGTGACCAAATGAAACATTTACAACCATTCGAACAAATCCGCACCATTCGGTAAATTTCTACCCTAGGAATGACCTTGACTGTTATGTTCCTATTGTACAACACTATACATATCGATGGGACAAACTATATTTTAAATTGGGATTCTTTTGAATCAATTCGAACATTCATTTTTATCCTGTACAAACGCGTCCCCCTTATTTGTGCATTATCCAGCTAGCTTGTTTTG
>JAMKCH010008615.1:0-29808 GCA_023653785.1 Ophioderma brevispina
ATTTATTGACTATTTGGCATGTTGTCATTTTGGATCTTCGCTGGGGCACTGTGTGAGGACATTCATCACGTTGAACTGCAATGCTTCTTTAAAGGTGCAACGAGAGATGTGAAAGGATTCAAGCACTGAAAAATATTTTTGGTACAAATGTGACATTCTAATTTCGTATAGGAGGCAAATACAAAATTCCGCCAGATGTTTCTATGAAATTAAACAAATGAAATCGCCTTTTGTTTTACTTTCAAGGCAGTTCTGTAACCAAATACAAGGTACTAAATCTATTGGGATTCTTATATGATGAAATAATACATAGGACACAATATAGGGTGCCACAAAATCTCTCGTTGCACCCTTTAATTCTGGACATTAGTCGTCACGTCAGAGTGGACCTTTAAGTAAGATTGCAAACGTTTGAGTGGATCATGATTGATGTAATTGTGTTTTGGAATATACCAATTCTTTGAACAATCAGTTTGATAAAAATCATAACAAATCAGTGTTGTTATATAAAATCAGATAACTTGTGCACAAGGCCCATTAGTGTGTGTTTAAAATGTAGTTTCTAACCTTGGCGTCACACGGAGGCGTCGTAACAAGGTATTCAAGATAACGTAAAAATACATATAATTACGATAATATATTACCATTTATAATATAGTATTTGTAAATATTTGGTTATATCATGTAAAATATTTAAAATCAAGTCTTACAATTACAAACTCACATCTCGGGACATTCTTGTTTGGTTACATTACGCGGAAATCCAAGATGGTGACCAATACGACTGCCGTTTAAGTTTTTTAATAGTAGAGAGGGACAGGCATGTAGATTCAGTTAGAACCTCTAGGAACAAAAGATTAAGGTATTTAGGGGTTGTAAAATTATTGACTTGGGGTTTTGGCTTCAATTCCACCGGTACTTTTTGGGAAGGGGCTATAAGGTTAACATGGGGTCAAATTGCGAATTGTCGCAATTGAATCAATCTGCATGTCTAATTACTGGACCTATAATTCGGTAACTAAAAAAATTATAGTTGTATACTCCGACATCAAATGAGGACTATAGCCAAATAAATGTCAAAAGGTCAACGCACCTTTAGTCAACGGTCATTAATCTTAAGGGATTAGCAGCGATACTGCGAGAGAATCGAAAAAATACGGAAAGCATTTTTAACTTACAAATCAGGGATAAGTGTCTACAATTCCATATAACTGCTTTAATGTAGAAACAAAACCACAAAATAGTGAAAAAAGGAGGTAGTGAAGAAATTTGTCATACAGTCTCACGCAAATAGAGGACATACAGCGATGGCGTCTCAAAAGCTACATAAACAGCTGATTTGGTTACACCAGTCCGAAAAACAGAGATCAAGAAGTTTGTGTTTGAGGTCATGCTGTGTATTGGTCATGGTGCATATTTCACGCCTTTAAATCTGGGATATTCACTCAGGAAGTTGTTTTTTTACTCAATTAGGAATTTTGATACGCACGTATAGAGAATTATACAATCGGATAAAAAGTACTGCGTTTGTCTTTAATACAAGGAGTTAGGCAAACCCTAGCAGTTTCACAGATTCCAGGCCAGTAACAAAAATACCAAACTTTGAATTTTGAGATTTTTTCGATGTTTGGATTAGCAAATCGCTGTTATTCACTTAAATATTATCGATTTGAAGATGAATGTGTCTTAATTATATGTTTCTGCATGACCAAAGTCAATTTTGGCAACTTGGACTTTTACTCAGTACAATGATAGTTCTTGACCTGAAACTTGAAAACCTGCCATTTTTGCATTACAAGGTGAAGACTATCATTTGTAATATTTTGTTGTGCAGGAAAACGTATAATTAGAAACTTGAAGATTTGAACAAGCTTTGAAGATTGCACTATAGCTGCTGCTATTTTGGACCTAAAGCAGTATGATGTTATTAGATATATGGCTTGAAAAGAAGTTTGTAATGCCTGACAGTAAGTTGTGTTTTTTTTTCGCACATTATTATGAAGACAACTGTGCAGTTATTCGTATTTCGCCATTTTGGTAGATATTTTGGCCACCATCCTGGATCTGAAGGAAGATAGTTGTAGCAAATATGCTTGGCAAGTGGTTCGATAGTCCTAGAAAATCTTTGCTTTTTACCTCATGGTAAAGATTAGTTTTGTTCAATATACCGGGCGAGGAGTGACATTTTGAATTCACAAGCCACAAAGCACCGACTCGCATACAGGCCAGTGGAGTCAACGGACCAGTTTCACATCAGGAATATCGCCTTAGTTTGAGGCGATACATTAATCTTCATTAGTTATTAAGTTAAAGACAATACAGCGATTCACCCGAAGAGTAAAAATCTTTAAAATTTGAGAAATAGTTTAAAAGTGAGGATAAGTCGTCAAATTACCGTAAGTTTATTTTTTGCAACTGAAAAATTGAAAGAAATGAAGCAAACCGTGGTGTTCAAAGATATGAATCCCCAGTCAATTACGTGTTGCAGAAAGGGTCCGTACGGAAGTCAATGACTAAAATACCGGGATTTTGTCCTTATTAGACTACTTTAAGTCTTGTCACTTGTAGGGTATTTAGGATACTATAGGCCATTGTTAAGACATGGCACACATCTGGATTTTTGATTTTCTGATTTAGCAAATCACTGAAAGTGGCCTTTAAGGACGTTTTTTTTATGCACTATGACGATATGATTGTTGGTTCATATTTGTCGAAAACTACGGCAGCGTACTGACCGGAAAATGTTTAAAAAACGTTATGCATCATTAGTT
This sequence comes from Ophioderma brevispina, assembly GCA_023653785.1. NCBI lineage: Eukaryota > Metazoa > Echinodermata > Ophiuroidea > Amphilepidida > Ophiodermatidae > Ophioderma > Ophioderma brevispina. The sequence continues at coordinate 2,772 of JAMKCH010008615.1, forward strand.
GAGCGTTTTTTTGTATCGCAGGCCATTACGCCAATAATTTGAAAAGATGATGTTCTCCATGGAAGTTGTGGCATAAAATAAAACCTGCCTTGCGAAATGTGTGTCAAAAATCCTTACCCTATTTGACGTATCGAAAAAAAATCCCTAGGAAGAAAAAAGCACCCTTCCGCTATCGTGCTACCCTCTCTTCACGCAGTGGGATGTTGCGAAAGTCTCAAAACAGCAAAAAAACGTCCTCCTTCATTCAAAATTAGCACTTCCCATAGGGTATATATTTCTGATTGGTATAATATTTGACAATCCCCGGGGTGCGCGCGCTGCCTCCCGCACCCTGGCTGGTCACAATCGTGATTATCAATGCTTAGATTAAAAGCACTGATCAGTTTTCTATAGAGATCGGGGATTAAAAGCAATAATGGCCCATTTTTTGATGAAGAGCGCCCCCAATTTCAAAATTTGTTTTTTGGAAAAGTTAAGTGGTGATTGTCTAGGAAAAGATACCTGGAAACGAGAATGCTAAAAAAAAAATGCGTATTATAATGATATCTATTAAGCGATTTTTAATTAGATTTGGATCACAGATTGGGACTTAAGGCGAGTGGAAACTGCTACGTTATGTCGTCCTGATGAATAGTGGCAACTCGAGAAAATAACTCTAACTTGATTTCATGAACCCATAACACAAACTAAATGGAGAGCGTAGCAAGTACATGCGTATTCCGGACTATTTCCCATTGGCAGGCCGTTTCCAGCAGCCGTTGAATTATTATCGGGATCCCGCCAATAATTATTTTAAACAAAATTCCTTCGTTTGTGAGACACAGACCGTTTCGATCTTAACCATTCACAGTATGGTTTACTAGCCAGTTACCAATGCAACCGTTTTTTTTTTAATTCTCAATTTTTTTTAAAAAATTGGGGAGCTCTTCAAAAAAAATGTGCCTAATAGTGCTTTTTGCAATACATTACAACCCAAAGTTCATTTATTGAAATTTAAAAAATCAAACACATTACACGAATGACCTCATCGTCTCTTGGTACATCGGTATATGACTAATAGTACTAAATAGAATAATTGTCACGTGTCCTCGAAAGTATATTTGGTGTAGTTAAAGAAATGAATACATTTATCAATATTAGAATTTAATTTAATTTAAAAGAAAAAATACGAATTACAAGGAATCCATGTGGCCTCAGCAAGGACCAGCATAAATGCCGGTAAAATAAATCCATTAAAATGATGTTGAACGGTTCGGTTTCGCTTGATCCGATGTCTAAAGACTGACGAGTTTCGCAAACTCGATATGTCGGACTGCGTGCTTCTGAAATTAGGGAGCAGTTAGATTTAGTTTGCCGGCAGGTTAAGGACACGTGGTATGCAAATGGTTACATGTGTGGCACATGTGGTTACAAGATAATGAGGTCGTGAAGATTGGAAATGCTTTCATTCAAAAAATCAATTTAAAGCTTTAGGGTATAAGGGCAACTGTTGTATAGGACTTAAGATGAAAGAAAGAAACAAAACAAACACACGAAACGTTAGTCCAATTGTAAAAATAAAGTAGACGATCTCTAATTTATAATTCATTATCTTACAAAAGAATTAAAAGAATTGGGAAGTGTATCATTATGCGTATAAATTGTATGCGCGCATCTGAAAACTGAACGAAACAGAGGATAATTATTTGATCCTATTAAAAAGTCCGGCAACTTGAAAGTTAATTAGTAATATGGAGATTAAACGTGGGCATTGTTTCAAGGATGAATTTTGACAAATGTGGTATAACCTAATGTTTTATCACATATGTAAAATAAACAATGATTTTTACCAGCTTTTTTTTAATAATGGAGCGGCCTATTTCGCAAAGGGATGGAGAAATTCAAATTTCTTCAGCAAAAACATAGTGTCCACCTTTGCTTCCGTGCAAACATTCGCATTCCCATTTATTTCTATGAAATTTAACTTTAAGGTTCATGCCCCCACCCTCCTTGCTGAAACGTTTCACAATCCATGGTTGCACAAAGTTGAGGGGGGAGCAGGGGGATCACCGTTCCCAGGAAAATAATGAGCAGCGAATGGCGGAAATACTCTGTCAAGAGATAAAGGAAAAAATACTGAAAATAAGTTGACGCAAAAAAAAAGCCAAACTATTTTGGTTATGAGCTGTGGTCGGCTGGTTGCACAGGGGTATCCTAGTAACGTATCATGAATCCTAATGTTTACTTTGCTCAGGGTAGAAAAAACTTTGAGCAACTCTGACCAACCATTCTCCCTCTTGCTCACTTTTTGTTCGAATTTCCCTTCAAATCCACCACCCGGCCCCTAATAATGATCCTCCCTAAAGATATAGATTGCAATTGCTTGAATTAAGACTGGCCTAAAACGAGTAAGTCGTAGTACAGAAGGCATATTAAGCTAAGCGTTTGGGACCTTAAACACATTGTGGTCGTATGGGAATATAAACAACGGTTTACTTGTTCAGTTAGATCCCCGATATTAAAACCCCCCAAATTGATAAAAAAGCAAAAATGATACATATGATGATTACCAAGTTTTTATATTAATTAGACAAATTATCTACGAGTCAATCTGACCCAAAAGATCTTGGGGTGAAGAGCTAACGGAAGTAGTGGGAACGCACGTACGACGGGGAAAAAGTGGCGATATTAAATTACCACAAAAAAACCTTCACCTTTCGAAATGAAGGCAATTTTGATGTGACTTTTAAACGACATGCACAGTCATTGTATGAAGGGTTTGCCCTAATTTTTCAGTTTCAATTATCTAATACTTACATTTTCAAAGGCTTCGTTAGACCAGTTAAGCCAAACTAAATTTTAATACAAAAAGATAGAGAAGGCGCTTAGACAGTACTGTTTACTAGGTCTATTGGTCTTTTAGGACGAGTCGTGGAACTCCATTTAAGTGGTTATTTTAGGGTTAATAGTCCCCCCCAAAAAAACCTACATACACCTAATCATACAATCATGGAAAGCTTATTAAGGTTTACTCAGTTGGGCAGACGGGTTTTTTGGGCATTTTAAGCCCCAAAAAATACATTTTTGGGCAAAAAAGTTGAGGGGATTTTTGACGATTATTTTTGGATTTTTGGACATCTATATTACATGCGCCATCTATGTAAATAGGTTTCGAACATATTATTGCGTCCCAGCAAGCCCACAAAAGCTTCCTAAAGTTTGTAAATATAGGAGTTAAGTATAGGCGATATTTGGTGAATATAGCAGTTTTCTCACATTCATGTTTTATTTTAAAACCTGAAAAAATAGTTAAACTTTTAGCTAAGCCTTCAAACATGCATATTTTATTTTCTCCAAAGTGAGCTGAAAGTATTATTAAGATATCATGGCATTCAGTATTAGTATGATATGGAACGGGCCAATGGGGGCCAAAGGTGGTTTTGGGGTCATTTTAGCAAAAACATACATTTTGGGCAAAAAAATATTTTTAAGATATTGGTACTTTTGACATCTATATTACTTGCCCCATCTATGTAAATAGGTTTAAAACATATATTCACTTCCAGAAGCATCACAATTAGCTTCTTCAAGTTTGTAATATTACAGTAAGTATAGGCGAAAATGGGTGATGTTGACAATATTACTTTTCTCAAATTCATGTTTCTAAAACCTGAAAAATAGTTGACATTTAGTTAGCATTCAAAATAGAGCTAAAACCTACTTTGAGATACCAATGTGTGGGCTATTCAGTTTAGGTATTATGATGACATGTCAATTGGGCAATTAGTCAAAAAATGTGTTTCTGGCAACATATTGATTTTTGAGATTAATGGTATCTATTGTAAGTATTTTTAGTAGAGCATGTCATACATCACCAGCTCTTAATAAAAAGGCCCCATGCCACTGGGGAAAGTGGTAATCGCAATCAGTCTATGAAAATCTAAAGAACATGTAGTGAAGAAATTAACCGTGAATTCTTTGAAATTTTATGCGTTTTTGAGATGATCTTGTGAAATGTCATTCAATTCTCCAAATTCTCCAAGTTTTTTTTTTTAGAATTTCTCAAGACTTATTAATCAAAAACTGTGTGATTTTAAGAAAATCGGTGCCATTTTAAAACTTATGCGATTGATGTAGTGTGTGCCGATTTATGGAAACTGTATGCAATGTAACAGATTTGTGTGCGATTTAACAAATCGTATGCGATTGACATAACCTTTAGTGATTTAACAGATTCTTGTGCGATTTAACATAATTCTGTTCAATTTTAAGAAAATTCCAAGGGCGAGTTTACAATGTTATTTGGCAGTTTGATTGATTTTGATGATTTTAGCCGAATAACGTGTGATTTTTACGTGATCTTAAAAATCCTTTTGCAGTATGTTACATCAATTTTGAATGCCTATCTTCGCAAAATAATGCACAATACATTTTAAAATTTGGTCAATTGTTGGCATTTTACACCTTTTACTTCCAGACTAGGACATCACGTGGATAAAATGCAACAACATATACCTACATTTATTATGATAACCTGAATGGCTTTGTAACAAAGATTATAATTTGTACAAACTTAAATCAAAATTGTGGAAAGTAGAAGTGTTATAGTTGACCACCTTGTCAGTTGTTGGGTTTCTTGGCAGTACTTGTAATTGGTGGAATGAGGGATTTCACCTTGACTTATTTTGCCCATATTCCATGCCGGTTAGGCTTGCAAAAAATAACTATGATGTCTTTATAAAAACTTGTGAAAAGTGCAATCCATTAATTTCAAAGTATCGAAGGCATGTTGGAGACCTGGATGGTAATTGTTAACACATACACCACCCGGGCCATAAACAGGATTATGTTAGGGGCGACTTTTTACAAAAGGGGACTTCCCCAAAATTTACATCCTTAAAAGGGGGGGGGGGGGGGGATTTTGAATAAGCCTGGACTTTTTTACCAAAAGTTGAAAACTGTGGGGGAAAAAAACTAAATATTAATTTTGGAGGGCAAAAAACCCCTCATATTCGTAGCTCCGCTCGCAAAATCGTTTTTTTCCTTTTTAGCTCTTTTAGGGTTTTGCTTTTCATATTGTATTTTAATATTTCCGTACGTGTTTTGTAATAGTGTCTTTCAAACATTAAATTTGTTTAAAAGAAAATTCACAATAATCATGTTGGGCCTTGCTTGCAAATCACTGTTACTAGGTTAAAAATGCTCATTACAATGATACTAGATAAGAAAGGAGATCATTTTCATCGCAAAGATCCTCCAGAGCAAGGTTACATGTAAATCTTACTCTTTAAATGAGTTCGAAGATTTTTAATACGAAATGCAATTTATGAAGATCTTCATTCTAAATTAAAAAATGAATTTAATTTTTTAGATTTATTGGGGGGACCAATTGGTGTTATGTTCGATAATGGGCATTTTCTTTTTTCTTGAAATCCAGTTTAAAAACCGCCATATTATCTATAATCATAGACTCCACTGATAAATGGTATAGGAAACCATAATCACAGACAACATACTAAAAATGACAATCAAAAATTGGTGGGCTCAATTTTTTTATAACACATTGCATGTAGGTTTGACTACTAAGCAAATTTTACAAAAAAGCTCAGAGATAGAAAGAGATAGAACATTCATTAAAAAATAAAGCGATACCAAATCGATATTTAACTAATAATGGACAGTCCAATATGGTTTTGCAAACTGTTTTGACTTATTACCATGGGACCCGATATGACCAACTAATACACAGTTTGTTATACATTTTTGTTCTTACCAGTGTAATATACATAATTAGGAATGTAATATTTTCTCGCACTACTCTTAGGAAGACGTAGTAAACATCGTATAAAAAATCCATCTCTGACATATCTTTTATACAAAAGATTTCACATACAGGGTCCCCGGGAAGTTGGGGGGGGGGGCGGGGGTCAATGTCATTGACAAGGGATATCATGCAAGACCAAAGAAAAACAGTAAAAAAGGTATTTTTTCAAGATTGTGCCCGATACACACGTTTTGGATCGTATTCGGTCATTATTATGTGCAAGTAAGAAGGGGCTATTCAGTACATCCGACGCAGAAGAAAAAATTTAATAAAAAGCAATACCAAGAACTATATTTATGCATGTTTGTAAATTGCCAATAATTGTTAGGCGGGGTGGTTAGGAATTTACACTGCTAATATGAGACATTTGAGAAAGTAACTTATTGTTTACTGTAACGGTAGCGTTCATAACATTGATTTTGCAGAGAAAAAAACACCGTCAAATATCAACCTATGATCGTACTTTGTATTGACTCTTAAAAAGCTTTATTTGAAGTTTTAAGGGCTAGATCTTTTTTAAAATCTTATTAACAAAGAAAAGGCCATTGTTACCATTCTTCCACAAAATTGATGTTTTTGACTTTAAAATGGCCCAAAACACTGAATGGTATTGCAAGAGTATTTATAGCTAAATTTCGGAAACTAAACATGAATGTTTTGAAGCTTAGCTAAGTTTAGCTCTGATTCGGTTTTGGAATCATAAATTTGACAAAATGACATTTTCCTCAATTTCCTTATTTTTACTTACTATACATTTTGGCAAACTTTTAGAAGCTTTTTGTGAGCTTCTGGGACACAATATAGTTTTGAAACCTAATTACATAGATGGGGATGTTATAAATATGTCCAAAATAACCAAATATCCTCAAAAAATCATTTTTGACCCAAAAATGTATGTTTGAATAAAATGACCCACGTTAAAATCACCTTTGGCTCATATTGGCGGTTCCACTCATAGAGAATCGAATGCCAATGGTAGATCAAGATTTTCAGCTCAATTTAGAGCATAAAACACAGACGTTTTGATGCTAAAGCTAAAGTTTGTTAACTATGTTCAGGTGGTAGAAACGTGAATTGGAAGAACAAAGTATATTTTTACCCATTATTGCCTTATACGTACTGTATATTTTGTAAACTTTAGAAGCTTATTGTGGCGCTTGGCTGAAGGACACAATAGTAGTTCTGAAAAACATACTGACTAGATGGGGCTATTTTTTTGGTATATAGAGTCAAAAATACCAAATCTCAAAAATAATTTTTTTGCACAAAAAATGTAGGTTTATGCTAAAATGCCCCCAAAAAACACCTCGGCACCCACTATTGGGCAATTTCCAACATCATGCCCTAATCTGAAAAGAAGACATAATAAGCTTCATTAATTGTATGATGTAGTGTAGTAGGGGGGACTATCCCTAAATCGACTAAATGTTGATGCTGATCCTTCGCACTATTTTGCATATTCTATAAATGTTATTAAAGAAATAGTTCTCTCCCTACAATGAAAGGAAAAAATAGAGTAGTAATAAACCGAACGGTGGAAAGCAGATTATAGGCCGGCAGAAGCCATAGTCCGGGCCTCCAGAGGCCGATAACGGAATAAAGAGTGCACACTAATGTTAGTGAGAGTCAAATGAATCGACTCTGCCCGTATGGTTAACAATACGTTTAACGGACTATGACTACGGCCGGGACAATAATTACTTCTAACCCGGTATACCCATCGACTATGGGGCGTTAGACCAAATAACCAACCGGTATAACAAATTCTGTTTCCCCAGGGCGGGGGGGGGTGGGGCTAGGCATACGAAAATCAAGTGTCAATCATTTAATAAATTTTAAAATCATCAACCTGTCTGTTACCGCAGATAAAACTGGGACCATTTTCTGAAACTGAATAAAAATGTCACTTCAATTCTTTTTCCCATATATCAGTGATAAAAGATATGTATATACTTCAGCAAACCGTGAGCTAAAGGTTATTACTATATAATCATCTAACGGCCGCACCGAATGCTGTTCACCACGTCGCGCCAAATGTCCCTGTTTGGCAATTAAAATGGGGGATGCCAGATGGCTCCTTACTGGATGGCTAGAGCAATCACATTCAATGTAGTTAAGGGGCGACGACCCCTTGTTTTGGCATGGTATTACAATGGGCCCGGTATTATGCGGAGAGCCATTGTATAGCAGGTGTTATTTTTTTTCACCTCAACGATTCAGGTTTGAGTTAATAAAATACCCGTCCTCGTTCAAAATAACTCACCAGTTTACATAATGATATAGGCCTAAATATATAGGCCTAGTTATTTTTTTTTAAAACACGGTAAATTGAATAGAAATGAAGTTAAGCAATAAGTTACGGATTGTGGTTCTGCACAAAATGTTAGGTCAAAGCTTGCCCCAGCAACATTCTTCATGATTTTGTCGTATTCTTCCTTTCGAATATAAATGATGAAAAATATGGTCAAGTTAATTACCACGCCTATGGAAGCTAAATATTTATGAAGATTAAGTATTTTGTGCTAACGTCATAAAAAATACTCAACCTGAATCGGGGAGGTCATAACACCTGATATCTCTCCAACTGCGAACAATATAACAATGTCCTGCACTCCCAGATGAAAAGGAATCTGAAGTGATTTTCTTCAACCCCGGGGGGGGGGGGGCACTTGTATTCAAAGGGGATATGATGCCCGGAACAAGAAAACGCGTAAAAAGGGTCTATTTTTCCAAACAGGCCGATGTAAGCGACGTACATGGATTAGGGTGTCAAAACAGCAAATTGTGGAAAAAAGGGTAGTTTATTTCTAAACCCTGAAATTGTTGATGTACGTGTATAATCAAACATCAAAAAAATAATTGTAAAGCAAAGCAAGAATAAAAGGTTTTTTTTGTATATAAACGACACCAATGTATTGTTTACTTGTTTCGGGTAGCAAAAACTGACAAAAAATACTTCTTCGGGTAGCAAAATACTTGTTTGGGTGTGTTTTTAGTAGGTGGAAATACTTGTGTAGGGTGCTTTGGAAGGCCCTGTTCACGCATCATATCCACTTTTGAATACCAAAGTGCCCCCCGGGTCATCACCGCACACCGGGCCGTTAATTGAATATCTTTAGCAGTTTAGCTCCATGGTGCGGATTCTAGAGTGTAATTGGTCACTGATATTGGGGAAATGAAATTGAAGTGACATTTATTATTTTCAAGAAAATGTGCCAATTTTTGCATGCGGGAACAGACGGTTATATATATGATTTTAATAATTTATTTGAATTACACTTGGGTTCTCTAGCCCCCAGATGGGGACACCAAAATAACAGATAGAAGACGCGTCCGCACGCGACGTGCTCCGTAGCCTAACATCGTCAACATTGAAAATAAGCTTCGTTTAAAAAGATGGAATCATTAAGTTTGTTCGTGAGTGTTTGTGAGTTTGTCCGCACCTAGAATTATCTGTAGGTTTTGTTCTTTCACATTGTCAATGCCGTATGGCCTCAATTTAGGGGGATCACACGGCCAAGGTCGTCCAGTCCCAGGGTCATGGAATGATTACTGAAAAATGCTTACATTTCTTCCATATCCTATGATAGGTTATTCAACAAAGGTTGATTACAATCAGACCTATGATCGTTATAAGAGAAAGGCGTCGAAACATGTGAGTCCTTCCGCCAATCACTAAAGGGTCATTTGAGTTAAGTGTCAATAAAGGTTCTTACTTAGAACGATCGCCAATGTGGTTGCAGGGCATGACCGTACTAGTGCCCGGCATATTTTAAGGTGAAGTTATGACATTATACTTAAGCAATTTAGCAATTTTGAGGGCGCGCCCCCAATTTTTCAAAAATTGGAGATTTTGAAAACGGTTGCATTGTAACTGGTAGTAAACTATACCTGTGATGCACATGGTTAAGCTCGAAAAGGTCTATGTGTCACAAACGAAGGAATTTTGCTACTAGAAATTAATTATATCGGGGATCCCGATACTAATTCAACGGCTGCTGGAAACGGGGCCTTCCAAGGTGAAATAGCCGGAAATAGCGCCATGTACGTGTTACGCTCATCCATAGTTTTAATAGTTCGGCAAGTCAAGTTAGAGGATTTTCTCGGGTGGACAATATTTCATCTGAACGGGAACATACACGGTTAGCATTTCCAGCTCTGCGTCAGTCCAATCTGGGATCCCAATTCGCTTATTTTGTGATTAAATACGCATTTTTAGCATTCTCGTTCGCATTGGTATAGTTTCCTAGACAATACCCAACGTAACTGTGCAAAAACTATCAAATTTTGAAAAATTGGGGGCGATCTTCAAAAAATGCGCCAATATTGCTGTAATTTGCATGTAAAATGAGGTATATACACCCCGAATAATTGGTATCATGATTATTTTGGCCCAATCAGATCTTAATTAACAACTCTGAGCGGACGCGAAAAATACTAATAATAGTCACGGGGTAACCCTGACCCCTGGCGTATTGGCGTAACGGGTAGGAAGAAGTAGGGTATTATAGTAGATTCAACCCATCGGGTCACCTCTAGTACTTTCTGAAGGTAGGGCATTGAATGAGGGGCATGTGCAGTGGGGGAAATTAAATTCTGTGCTAAATCTATTGAAACCTAGAGTCGATGCGGAGAAAAATCCATGCGCGGCTTAAAGAAAGCATTCAAGTCAACGTTAACGCATACAGCAAAGTCCGCTTGGCAGGGATTACAACAACATCAGGTCACGCAATGCTGCCATTTCAAAACACGGACATGTACTTCGCCTTTCCCAAGAAATCGTGACGTGTAGACCTTATTTTGTCTAAATGATCCTTTATGCCACCCGAAAAAACCGTTCCATAATGCGGCCATCTATAATACCAAGAATATGATAGTATACATACTCAACCCACAGTGATAAGTCACAATCATAAAAGAAAAAATGTAAAATAGTGCTAACAGACCAAATCACCACTATTGAACCGTATATGTTCTACGTAAATAAAAACTCTAAGGGTATGTTATTGCTCAACTTAATATTTGTAGTCTCACTGGCAATTGGATGTGAACTGGTTAATATTTTGAAAGTAATCCCAAGAGTTTGGATTTGTGAAAACATTCTTACTGATGATATCTGTGATGAGTATGTAAATCTTAATAATTATTACTTGTATAGGAAGATAGGAAACATAAAGCTATGATGTAAAATAGACGTGGTGGTATTGCTTTCATGTTAGGCAAACGTGCAATTCATAAGTAAGAAGTGAATCTAGTGGAACAACTGAGTGTTGTCTATGAATTAATGCCACTTTTAAACGGAACCTGTCATGGTTTTCTATGGTATAGAGTAGTACAGGTCATCTATTGATTTTTGATAGGATTCCAGGATCTCCTTTCAATTAATGAGTCTGAAGGAAAGGATTATATTTAATGGGGGTTTAAATGTGGACCTCATGGACACCAAACCCCCACTGTTATACAATTAAAACGTAAAGATATTTGTGAAGGCTCTAATTAGTCAAAAGTCTTAAGGAACCTACTAGAATAACGAGGAAATAGTGAGACACTTAATTGATTTAATATTACTGTTCTGACACTTAAAAATGTAAAAACTCAGGGGTCATACATGCTGGGTATCAGTGACCACTCAATCACATTTGCAATTTGGGGTAGATATAAAGTTAATTGTACATCAAGGAACTAAAATAGTACAATAGCCATATACCATAATCATAAATATAAAGTTTCACGATTTATAATAAATTTACTGGCCCAGGAATTTTTAAATGGACCTCGCTCATTTAAATGGGACTGTTTTAAATAATAGGATAATGTATGTCAGCTGGAACGTTTGAAAATGCTCTTTTGGAGGTTATAGAACATAGCATGCTCCTTTCAAAAAGCGCGAATCCTAACAAAAATCGCTCCATGGCTCACTAGAGGATGTTTTAATATGAGCGCTACAGAGATTAAATTGAAAACAATTGCCATTAAGTCAGAGAATAATCATAACTGCGGGGATTTAATTATCGTACAATTAGAAATGAAACAAATAAATAATTTCGAAAATAAAAGAAAGAATTTCTCAAGCGAAGGTTTTTGATGAAAATAAAAAATAATATTAAGAAACCTGGGAGCACTTAAGACATTCATTCCATCTAAAAGTTTAAAAATGCTAAAATATCTGTTATAACACTTCAAAACGGTCCACTTAAAGGAATCTAAAGATATTGCTAATGAAAACTAATAATTATTTGCTAAAATTGGGCCTAAGCTAGCTGATCAAATCAGTGATACAGACTTTGTAATTTGATGCTAGTAATTCTAATTATGCGGGGCCTACCTTTGATGTTTCCTGTAACTCATGATGATGTCTTCAACAAACAAATCTTAAAAATGTCGAAAAAGAAACGCTACGGACTAGATAATATGACCAGCACAAGTACTTAAATGAAGTGCCCCTATTATCACTCCAATTATAACTCAGCTAATAACATTCCTACAAGACATCTAAGTTTCCAGCATACTGGAAAAAAGCTAAAAAATACAGTCTTCAAAGCTGGGGACCCTAGTTATCCCAGCAATTATAGGCCAATATCAATTCCTTGTTGTTAATTCAAAATTATTGAAAGGGCAGGTTTTGATCAGCTGATATAAACATTTAAATGATTAATGGTCTTATTAATATCCATCAAATCTGGTTTCCGTCCACTCCACTCTACTACTTCAGCGCTAGTAATATAATGAAGATGGTCGATGGAATTGATAAGGGTAATAGGGTTGGATTATGCATGTGGATCTTAAGAAGGCATGTGACACGTAAATCATTAGGATATCCTAAAATAAAACTAAATAGGGATGGTGTTAGTTTAAATATTGTATTGCATGGTTTACTAGTTACCTTACAGGTCGTACACAAGTAACCTCAGTTAAATGGCACCACTTCATGTGATGATAGTGTTTGCGGAATGCCACAGGGCCCTATTGATGGCCACGGCCTTTATGTATATATTAATGATCTACCAAATTATGTCTCTCATTGCTAAAGTCAAGTATGTAGGCTGACGACACCATTATTTATTATGCTTCCAACTCAACTAATAACATTGTGAAATGTATTAAATGATGATCTCGATATTATTAACAAAATGGCTCGAGTAAACAAACTCAGTCTAAATGTCAAAAAAAAAATGAGTTTCTGTTAATAGGGTTATAGGCAGATTTTTTCTCTCAAAGACAATAACAACATAAGGTGAACATAAACCCCGGGTCAATATTCAGCGAGTGCATCCGTGCAAAACACCTTGGTGTTATTACTTGATGATACGTTAACTTGGTCACATTCAAAATCGAACCATGTTCGTAAAAAGCACTGAAAGGTTGTTTATGTTAAAAAAAGTGCCAATTCTCTTATCCTAATGATATTTTAAAAAATGGCTATATGCATTTTCTTCCCCATCTTGAAATACTGCAATGTTGTGTGGGGAAATTGTGTATACTGTGGCCACCGCCTAAAGATTATACAAAACAGAGCTGATCGAACAATTTGTCGTGCTAAATGGGGACACACCCAGTCAAGTGGTTCTTAAGCCCAGCTTGATTGGAAACCACTCTCACTAGGCCAGCAATACAATGCTCCATTTAGCAACACAATCTTAAGTGGTAAGCACCTCCCTCTCTTACGCGTCGTTTCTCCTACTCTATACAGCTATAATTTTCGGCACAGTAAATATACTGTTGTCATTCATCTACCTAAAACAGACTACAAAAAAAATCGTAGTCTTTCATATCGAGGTGCAATATATTGGAACCAAGCTTGATGAGAATATTTCAGCAGTCTGTTACTTTCAATGTCATTCAGAAAAAGAGCAAAGATGTCTTGTTAAATTGCTGTTGTAATATGTTTTTGGAATTGTATCATGTTTTGTCATATTTGTTTTGCTATGCTTTTGCTTTGTTCATTATTCCATACTTTTAGCTTAAAGGAAATATGTCCTGTATTCTGAATATTTGGAAAATTTGGTATGGATGGAAAGCTTAAGTAACGTAGATTACTATAAATCAAATAAGTTGAAAATTGTCCACATTTGTTGATATTTGCCCTTTTTAATTTCCCGCCCAATAGTTACTCGAAAACGATTCCGACAAATCCACATCGCAGCAATGGGTGACGTCAAAGTGATGACAGCCATAATTTACGTCGTTGTGACATCATATCGCAGTGTTGCCAACTCAATAATAATAAACACAACGAAATGAAACAAATATGTCATTCTGTACCTTTTTTTTCTAATTTTATTATTACTTTCATTAATCCAGCAATATTCCAGTGTCAGCAATAACAATTCGCGTCAACACGATGTTTTGGGTCATCACTTTGAGTCACGGTTGGGCGCTTTTGATCAATTAAGCCGTGGCGAAAAATCCGCCCGTTCGTATGTCAAAAAAGCAAAAATTAAAATGCCTCTATTTTGTTTAATTTTTACATCAAATTGTATTATTTTTTCGGGAATTCGTGCTGTATGTACATATATTTTATGAATGTAAGTCAAACTGACTTGACAAAAATCTTGACATATTCCTTTAAGAAATTGTTTTGTAAATTGGTACATATTTAATGTGTACCCACGGGCCCAAGGAAGACAACTTTTTGTTGATTGGGCTTCCTTGGTGAAATAAATTTGAAATGAAAAAAAAAATGAAAAAAATTCACAGAAAAACTTCTACCGGTCACATATTTTTTGTTTAAACCTTATAATTACCCGAATATCCAATTTCCACAGACGCCTACTAAATTCAGTTGAAGAGACTCTTATTTGAACATGACACTCTAACAATAGCGTCCAGCGGGATGTTCGGCTGCTGCGCATTTCAGCTATCATTAACTCTCAAAACTTCTGATATCGTATTGGCCTTCAGTGGTATTCGATGTAACAAGTGAGTTGAAATGTTACTAACTTTTGAGCGCCTGTGTTTTGGATACAAGGAACCAAAAGTATTTTGCCACTCTCTATGGTAAAACTGATGTCAACATTAAAAGACCGTATTTCATGAACAGGTGAATCTGGCTACATATTTCTTTTTCTGCCTCCTCTCCAACTAATCGACGCTGTCCAAAACTTTCCCTCGGGTGAACGATGGGTTGATCTACTATAAATATTTATCTATTATGAAAGGTCTATGGGCCCGAAGCAAATAACCTTGTCCCCAGATCTGCAGATTTTTACCGGATGTGGTCCAAAATGTTTGTATCTGAAGAAGCTACTATCTTTTCGTATTTACCCTGTGAAATCTTAGGCTAAAGGCTGTTTGTTTTTGGAATCTGTATGCATATGAGCGAAAATGTGCCTCATTTTGTCGACCAATATTAATTTTACAGAGTACTCTATGGGGCTTACAAAATCACTTTCTAACTCTCACATCAAAATGGGTAGAACTATTGGCACGAAGCTTTACAGAAGGGGTTTGGGGTGAAGATCATTTTAAGTGAAAAATTTATATAGGCATTACTTAATCGGTAATACTCCTTTAACAGAGAAAAAAAAAAAAACTATTGAAAAATATGGTATCGTATGACTTATAGTTAATTATTTTTCAAAAAATGATACAAAAACGTAATTTATATTTTTTTTAAAATTGAGTTTAAGAAAAAAATCTGGAAAATCCAAAATTAGGTTTGGTATGAATTCATTGAGCAGCAAAAAATAATAATACAAAAAAGAAATGGGTATATCGGTTACGCCAACCGAGCAATTTTGTTAGGCCTAACGCATGATGTTTCCCGCCTGTTCCCGTTTTTACGTAGTACGCAATGAAGCACGGTCCGTGCCTGCCACGCGATTAACTGAAATGACTCATATTCAGCATATTGGAGTATTAGACAATTATCCACTGTCGAAATTATGCAGGAAAAAAAGCCTCCATCATGATTTTAAGGGATTTATTTTCGCCAGCCCACTTATATGACAGTACCAAAGCTTCATGGGACCTTGTAAGTTACACTTTATCTTGTAACTCAATGATTTTTTGTAATTGCCGGAATTAATCAAAAGCAAACCAAATCTATATAAGCGAGAAATGAGGCATATTTAATTAGTGGCCCATATGCTAGTTTACAGAGTTTATCAAAATGATAATGAGATTAAACGGTGCAATTAATATCTCTTAATGTGGCGTTTAGTTTAAATTGCCGGCTATGTTTTAACCATCTTAAAAAGTACAGGGAAATGAAGTTGTATTGAAATCTTGATCAAATTTGGTCTGCGTTTCTGTGTTATTCTGGGTCTTGAAGATATAAACACAAATTTGATGGCCCAGTAAAAATTTGAAATTACGGTAATTCTATATTCCACGAGTGCCATGAAGGAAAAAAACATCGTCAGAAACAGCTTAAACTAAGTTTGGCTTTAGGAACTTTGGAAACAGCTCAGAATCAACTATTTTCAGACCACAAGCAATTATAGTCATGGACAAATGCATGCGTATAACATGGTCACTGCGCTCATTTCACTGAGGCAAGAGAATATATTTTACGACGTGATTATGCAATGAGGCAGAGATTTCGGACGGTACATTACAAAGTTTTCAATTTGGGACATTTAGCTTGATGACTTTGCCCAAAAAAATACCATTATGTTTTTATTCCTCTAAGATATGTTTTACGTCACACATCTATGACACAACATCACTATTTGTTTATGGGATACTCCTTGCCTCAATAAATATTTAAAAATCCTATTATACAGTTGCGGACGACTCCTGTGTTGGACGATGTAATGATCCTCTGGATCCCTATGCCTTGTCAGTGTAACACCGCTGTGAGACCCACGGAGAATGTTGACAACGTACCATTACAAGGGACAGGGTAGGCATAAAGTGTATTCTCAAAGCGTTATTATACATTACATCCATCAGATTCAACTAGTATCACCAAAGTAAGTTTACAAATGATGCAGTGAATTGAGCTAGGGTATCTATTTTTGTGATTGTATGGTACGAGTAAGGTTGAAGACTTTTTTTAACCGAATCTGTGAACGGCTATAGCTTTTTTTGTGTGAAATGAGTGTAAGGCAATTAATCAGATAATATAATATGCTAACAATATAATATGTTAAAATATAATATGTTAATATCAGAAAAGGGTTATTAGATCATGTACAAATTCCATGGTGGCTGGCCCACACTGACCCTTAGTTTCATCATGAATACTTAAAGATTCATGACATCTACAAGCTTCAACCTGCTAGTTTATTGCATTCTTCACCCCCCAGTTTTGACACAATATTTTGCCCTTAAGAACCTATTGAAGATAGTTTCTTTAATACATTAACCTTCACTCATAATCACTCTAATTACCACTTATTAAAGTGGCCAATTACCGTTTGGGAACTATACACACTACTGTACAAGGTCCCTTACGATGGTCTAATTGGACCAACACTTTGAAAACACTCCCTTCCTATCTCATCAAAAAGAATCTCAGGACAACAAATATCATTAAGCGGTATGCTACCGTCATCTCACCTTAATTTCTCTTATTAATTTTCTCTTCTTTGCTTTTTCCTCATTTTTTCATGTCGGACATGTTTATTTATTGTATATCATTGTGTGTTCTGTCCTGTCCTTGTTTGTCTGTCGTGTATGTTTTTGTCCTATGTTTTATAAAATGTAACTTTACTGACGAGGTCCAAGAGGTCATGGCCTCTGCGTTTAGCAATGGCCTCATTCATCATCAGGAATTAATTAAACTATGTGTATATACTTATACAGTGGTCACTTTATAATTGATACGCTAATTATAATGATTAATTTACTTTTTTATCGTTTCTTGGCTATTAACTTTTGGAATGCTAGTTATTGTATATGCTATTGGATGAATAAAAATTTGATTGATGAAATGCTAAACGAATCGTTTGTTTGATATAAAGTGACTTTATAGCCTCATTTGGACCACGCTTGGACACCCCACTGTACACCTTACAATTATATTTACTTAAGCAGTTAAAAATACCTTAGATGTTGTAAGAAAAATACCTTAGAATGTGTGGATATTTTGTCATGTTAAATCCAGACCTCAATAACATAAAAAAAAAAAACAAGACATTGGCAACACTTACTGCCAAAATTAGCACAGAAGGTTTAGTGCATAATGTGCTGTTGGATGAATATTTTTATGATTTTAGTTGCCAGTTTAAAAAAAAGGGAGGGGCTTTTTTTGTTATGCCTTGCTTAGTTTGGTGGTTGGAGGCAAACATACAGATTGTATGGTCTCACCAAACCCTTCTACCACAAGCTTAAACTATTACATCTAGGATCACAAGTCATTGGAAAAGCCAAAGTAATTTAGCCCAGATCTGAAAACAGAGAGCATACAGCCAAGCATCATGTGTCCGACAATGGAATCTGGAAAGGAAGCGAGCACAAAGTAACCAGAGAAATGGGTTAGGCCAGATCGTGATCCAGAAGGAAAAGGCAAAAAGAACACAACGTCTGGTAGCACACAGAGTCGAGATGGGCTAGCAAGAGAAGGTAGGTTCATACTCTCGGCAGAAGTCGGCAGACTGGCCTTTCGAACATGCTTTTTACGCCAAGCCATTATTATCAAGCATCCGGGAGCGCCCAAAGCATGTTCAAAGATAGCTCTACCGACGTCCTGCAATGGCGTATGAACCCACCATTATTAGGAAGCGGCTACAAAAATTCAACCACCGGTTATTCGCCCGTTCTGTGGTTCTTTCAATAACGAAACAATATTCAATGCATGACCCAACGGCCAAACTTGCTGTTGATTTTTTAAGCCAGCACTGGCTCACATCCGAAGCGACGACAATTTTGCCAAACAGCTTTGTCTTGTAATATGAGTGAAGTAAAGAGTAATTACAATCAATCATGACAACATGGCAACATATTCGAAGGTGTGAGTGGCACTACGTAATATAAACTACACGAGCACGTGACAGAAGGGCCGGATTCTTACCGATAGTATGCATGATTGATAGGGTTTATAAAGTACACTGTTTAAGATACAGTGACGTTTCTCCTCTAAAGTTAACTACCCTAAAGGCTACTCTGTAGTTGCCCATACTTTGATTCCCATCAAATCAGGCTTTGCCAATGAAAGCCAAAACAATTTGTTTCGTCTAGTAGGGAGTAGGGTGGTTGAATTATCCTAGACGTTAAATTTGCCTTGTTGATGATTTCCACAAGCTTGACTTGAGTGTAGCTTGCATATTTTGCTATCTGGAAAGGATTCAGATCAAACAACTTAATTATTCGAGCGTCTGTACGGAATTCGAACTGTTATAAGGCCGCCTATTTAACCCCGGTGAGTAATCAATGTATAGGCGCGAAGAGAGGTAGATATGGTGTGAAAACGTACGAAGTGGACAGGCAGATACTTCGCAGAAGTGTACCAGTGACAAAACTATGTCTGCAATGACACGGTTAATAGCATCTTAGTTCTTTAGAATGTTGGACACTACCAAAGCTCCGACTCAAGCAAAAGCGAATTATTGATTTTAATGGGGCATCTACACGGAGCGCAGAGATCCAGATCGGATCCAGGGGTCCGTTCCGAAACTCAGTCGTAAATCGACGTGATTGACTATGTTTTTTCATGCCTCTGAGTGGACAAATTGTCCAAAGCACTGTTGTAATGGTATGAAAAAGGGTATGTTATGTAGGACATACGCATGAGTTAGTATTAGTATACACGTAGGGTACGCACGAGTTTGGGAACGATGGCCCCAGAATCTCGTATCCAGTGTGCGCGTCTACACGGGCAACGGCCAAACTTGATCCAGATATGCAACGCGTACATGGTGGTGTACACGCTTGGTAGTTTGTTCGCTGCCACTTTAAGCGAGTTCTTTTAGGTTACGCGTAAAGTATTACTCGATCAACAAGGTTACGAGTAGCATTTGTACACTTTACGCTTCGAAAGGGCGCTGGTACTTTCGCCACCACACTGCGCCGTTTAGAGTTCTTAAACAGTCTCCCATGATCTGGTCTGTGATCTGGATCTTGGTGATGCGCATCGGGATCCCTGCCTTGAATGGGGGGGGGGGGGGGAACACTACTTCCCTTCGTTTGTGTGGTGATCGTCAAGGGATTTTGTTTTTTTTTCCCTCCAGGGACGTTAGGGTTATTTTATATCAATAGGGTCTTACATGCAAAACACCAATAGGTGTGGACCCACCCTCTCAGATTTGTGAAATTGCAGGTTCAGATGTACATTTTATGGGCTACAGAGGAGGTCAAAAGGAAAAATTCTAATTCCATTTGTTTTGAGTTGGGCTCTCAAAGTTTTACGACTAGGACTATAAAATTGTGATGCAGTATTAAAAAAAAATTATTAATGCTATTTATATAATCATATTGCAATGTATTGCATTAATAACAAAGCAAGTAGAATTTCTTTGCATCCCCCTAGTAAAAATAGGCCCTCAAATAGTTGCCATGGTGCAAAATGGACTAAATTGGGACCACACATAGAGGGCGATTATTTTGACGCGTACACATGATATGAAGTTCTAGCATTGAAAAAATATTAGCATACACTATAAAGACAACACTTGAAGAGTTTTGTTTTGTATTTTTGATAAAAAATGTGAGTACATATCAGCAACTTAAGCTCAGTTTGGTTTAAAGTTGCGAATTCAGAAACCTTTCACTATAAACTTCAAAAATTTGACTAAGTATTTTGGGATTTTTTTTTCATCACTACAGACCACCTTTTATATGTGATCAGTATCAGCCAAAACATGTCCCAAACAATTTCTTCATGACATGTTAGGTGACCCAGTTTCAAAATTTCCTATTACTTAGTCAAATTTTGCAACTTTTTCTGGTAATGTTTCTGAATTCTGCTACTTTTAAACCCAAATGGTCAAATTTTGCTCATCCTTTTTTTCACTGAGACTTCTAAAATACAACAAAACTTAATCACAATGATTGTTATAGTAGCGCTAATATTTTTTCAATGCTAGAACTTCATATCAGGTGTACTCGTCAAAATAAGCGCCCTCTATGTTTGGTCCCATTTTAGTCCATTTTTGCACCATGGCAACTTTTTGAGGGCC
Source organism: Ophioderma brevispina (assembly GCA_023653785.1). Classification (NCBI taxonomy): domain Eukaryota; kingdom Metazoa; phylum Echinodermata; class Ophiuroidea; order Amphilepidida; family Ophiodermatidae; genus Ophioderma; species Ophioderma brevispina. The sequence goes on from JAMKCH010008615.1 coordinate 23,637, forward strand.
TATTTTTACTATGGGGATACAAACATTCTACTTGCTTTGTTATTGTGCAAAGTGGCACTACTGGTTATATAAATGCATGTTTAATTAAAGTTTTTTTAAACTGATCACAATTTTATAGACCAGTTAACAGCATGTTTGTAAACATGTTAGGGCCTGGTATCTTGACTAGGTCGCCCTGACTGTTACACACTGGGCAATTGTATCTGTTAGAGTTTTATACTATGGGCCATAACGATTGGCAGGGATGGATTGGCAGTCAACAAAGAACGTGACGTAGGATTGTTAACTGGTCTATATCCGAGTCGTAAACTTTGAGAGACTAACTTCAAACGGAATGGAATTTGAATTTTTCCTTTTGACTCCTCTGTAGCACCTAAAATGTACCTTTGACTGCAATTTCAACAAAATCTGAGAGGGTGGATTCCACGCCTTGGTGTTTTGGCATGGAATGACCCAATATGTATCCCTTACGTCCGCAATAGAGAATCCGCAAAAAGAGAGGTAACGTTCTTGTCTTGTTAGATCTAGGATAAAAATAATTCCCACTAACACAAGGCAGTGGTCCGCTCCATGATTCTTGAAAAGTGCAAAAATGGCATTTAGGGATCAATGGATAAGGTGGGGTAGGAGGTTGAGATGGTGTGACTGAAGGCACTTTTTTCAATAACTAGAGGAGCCGATACTCATGCTACCTTCGATGTGGCTCTGCGTAGACCCTAGTGATCCCTGTCATTGCAATAGTCTTTGTAAAGAAAACCACAGCACTGCTGTGGAGACTACGATGCCTACTGTCTGGGTATGTATTGCGTTTGATAATATTGTCAAATAACGCCGAGATTTTAGTTTGTTTGGAGGACAATATCAAAAATGCTTAAAAGGCAATATATAAGTTTTATATTCTTAACTTGCCAAAAGCTTATGCTTTATATAGTATATTTCTTGATGCTACTTTTGGATTACTGCAGTCGTCAATACATCTAATACTGGATCTGATATAAATCCACTGTCATTTTTCGCTGATTGGTTAGCGAGCTGTCGCGCTAGGCACAGAGAGATTTTTTTGAAGTTATCTTAATAGAGGGCAGCTAATGACCTAACTGATCGCAGACTCTCTAACTCTATCGCTTTAAGCGATTCCGAGCTGTTAACCACTGTCAGCCATTAAATCAACTTGGAGGTTTTTGAAGCAATTTATAAATGTCGCCCTCTAAGATCATCATTCCCTAATACCAAAATTACAAGCATGGAAGATTGTGGAGATTTGGTAGCTTAGTTTTTAGTGCATATTTGATCGCCTACATGCACGTCACCCTGTTTCACTCATTTCTTGTTTGAAAATATGTCTTTCGAAATCAGGAAATACCCATGTACAATGTTTACCGATATCCAAACGTCTTTCAAATCCAAATCTTCAACATCTATTTTACTTTTACCACATTCTAAATTACAGGGATTTAATAAATCCAAATAAATCCCAAAAGATTGTGATTAGGGACCAATCCATATTTAGATTTAAAATTAAATCATAGATTTAAAATTCGAATCTAATAATAGCACCATTCCTACAAGATCACGGCACTGTTGCCTATTCGGCATTTATAAGATTTAATTTTAAATCTTAAAATAGGTTGGTCCCTAATCACAATCTTTTGGGATTTATTTTAAATCCTTGTAATTTAGAGTGCAGTTGACCATTCTCTATCTCTGAATATAGGCCAATGCTGAAATGGATTTGGATTTATTACGATACCATGGAATGTAAATTTTGCAATCCGTGGGGTCAATTACAATACCAAAATAAGCTTAAAGGGGCATTTCGTGATCCACAGCCTCGTCCCCCGACTTACCTAAAAAAAGTGGAGATTTTCATATCATCTGAACCGTTAACATTAGCAATCCATGTGTGCCAAATCTTGCGTGCAAATTCGGTCGTGTCTGTAAGAAATTTGCAATTTTGTATTTCTGTCCGTAAACTGACAGAAATTATAACACAGTGGCCTATGGAACCGTGGGAACGAGCATTTGCTCATAACACAAAACCGCAAAGTCGGGATCACCTAAGAAGTTGTGAATAAGCTTTTCTCAATGATATCTAGTGAACAATGAATAAAACTGGGACTGGAATCACGAAATACACCTTTAAAGTACCACCTTCTTGTCGTCTCTGATTTTCATTTACTCATGTTCCAATCATTCCAGTTCCAGGAGATATATCAGAGCTTGCCGATGCACTTTGGGCGAGTGACACGAGCAGGGCTAGCCCTTCTGAATACACCCTCAACAAGCAAGTCAAGGTTCCCGATGGAAATACTGAGGATCAAGCACCCCAAAAGTAAGTATATGTGAAAGACAATATTAGGAAAGAGTGGAAAACGAAAGGGCTAAAAGGTGAGGGACGCAAGAAGCTTCAAGAAGGAAATTGGGATGGCGGTGCTGTTGATAGTGTGATGGAGATGATGTAATGATGATGATGCTGACGATGATGACTGATGGACGACGACGCCGACATGATGATTTATTTTTTTTATTTGTATTTTATAACCTTTATTGCACAAACAAGAACATTACAAAACCGATGTGTGGTGCAAAGGGGGACCCCGAACAGGCACGCGGCCAAAAGACGGGGACACACAACACACATCCAAAGAAACTAAACAGAAGATTTAGGTCGAACATACAATAAATGATGATAAAAACAGTAAAATATACATATAACCTTTCATAAAAGGGACATTAAAAAATCAATTCAAACAACATTTATAAAAGCACAGAATATATTGCACAAGACGAGCCCATACTACTTCAAGGTCCCAGGAATGAGATGATAAACACATCTTTACGGGGGCTTCATTCCAATACACAGGGCCAGAAAAAAAAAGAATACACTACAGTGACATCATTGGTGAAAAACTATTGATTTCAGTCAGTTGTCATGAAAGATTCACCCAGTCACCTGGAATTTTCTATACTCTCTTGAAAATCCAAGTAGTTCCACTCATGAGTTATCACCAACCCAAAATTGAATGCTTTCTCGCCCCCCCCATCCTTGTGGACTGGACACAAACCACATAAATTCTATTTGCCTTCGGGGACCTTTGGGATAGACTAAATGTTATGTAGGTTAGCTAGGATAGTGGTCTAAGAGACAAGATTTGAAAGGGGACAATGTAGAGTTTCGAGAGTGGAAGGGAGAATTCCATGAATGGAATACGGTGAAATTAAGTCTGCCGAAAGATTGTTGGTACGGTTTCCGATTGGGAATAATAGTGGAGGAGTTGGGATCTCAAATTGTGTGCTCAGAGTGACGAAAATTAATTTTGTCATGGAGGAAACTGATGAACGTCATACTTTTTAGGACCTTAAAAAGAAGGATATTATCTTTAATTTACTTCGATGTTTTATATCAAGGCTGAGGAGATTGAGCTCTTTTAGACGATCCTCTTATGGAGGCAGAACCTTCCAGATGAATTTGGTACCGCGTCTCTGAACTTTTTCAATAGAGCTGATGAGGCTCTTTTCTTGGGGATTCCAGATTCTGACCCGATTCCCAAAAGGGGTCTGGACATGAGCCAAATAGAGAATTTTACGGGTTAACGGATCATAAATATCATGACAGGTGTGCCGATCAAACCTAAAATGCGGTTTAGCTGCAAATGATATGATTTATAATGAGGTGTTCATTCTAGTAATCGTAAATAAGATACCAAGATCGTTCTGATTGTCAACAGATTGCAAAAATGTGATCACCAAGCTTGTAGTTAAAGGTTACACACCACAACTCCCACCCCCCATTATACACAGTAGTACTATTAGAAAATGGCAACTTTGAGCATTGTTCTTTCACATTTAAAACTCTCACAGAGGAAATCAACAACATCACCCCAAGTACAAGCTGAAATCACCAAATAACCAAATTTTGAACATATGAGGACGGTAAAATTTTAGTTACGAATCACCACAAACTTGCCCGCTGTCAGACCGGCAACCCAAGATTCTCTATAGTCGCCAAGCTAGTAATTTGCAACAAAATCGATGTGAAATTCATGACCACAGAGTAAATTACCTCAAATTCTGTCCAAATGACGCCTAGTTTGAGAAAACATCCAGTCTACATTGTCAATCATGATATTTCATCACTTTCTTAATCTTAACTAGTGCATTTCAGACATTTTAAAGCACCTTTTTCCAGAAGGCCATGCCAAGAAAGGTCCACCAGGATTTTGATTCCTTACGGCAACCAGGTTAGTGGTGTATTAACCTAAAAGGGGCAACATGATGATGTTTCCGGGTTTTGACATGTAAAATAACACACTTTTTGGCATGAAAATCAATGTCCCCATTTAAACACTCCATTAAAAAATGAGCATTACGGTTTTTGCAGAGCAAGTTGGTCACAAATGGTGGATATGGTTGTGGAACATTTTGAATCATCAGCAAAAAGACCAATTTCTGAGCCAGATGAAACACAGGAGGGCATAATCATAATAAAACCACAAAAATAAAGGGCCCAGTATGGAACCCTCTGGGACACCGGGGGGGGGGGGACTGGGAGCCACTCAGAATAAGCACCATTAATGACCACCCTCTGCAATCGACCCTCAAGATAATCATGGAACCAGGCAAGGAGTGTGCCATTGATCCCGGCACACCTGAGCTTCTCAATAAGCATAGAATGATTGACGGAGTCAAATGTCTCTGAGAAGTCCAGGTATACCACATCAGTGCACACCCTGTCATAGTTTGACAAAGTTTTGAGTAAAATTAACTAATTGGGTAATGCAAGAACGATTGGGCATAAAACCATGCTGGCAATCGGAGATGATAGGTTCCAAAAATGGGAGAACTTTCTTGTGGATGCAACGCTCGAGTATGGAGACCAGGCTACGGACGGTAATTTTCAGCGCAGCCATTGTCACCTTTTTTTAACACAGGAGTGATATTCGCATGCTTCCAGGCAGATGAAACTTTGCCTTAAAGAAGAGAAGCATTGAAAATTACTGTGAGAGAGGGTGAGATCTTAGCGCAACACTCGTCGCAGTTAATTGACGGGGGAATACCATCCGGGTCTCCACGTGCCTCTTGCCTGGGTACACTGTACTCAGCAACTCATAAACATCTGAAGAAAAACGTCGTTTTAACTGTTGTGAAGCCCAGATGCCAGTAAAACAAACGTTTTTATGAACAATTATCATAGTGTAGAAACAGGGCTTCAAAAACCCATCCGCCTGGTTGCCCGCCGGTTCCAGCTGGTTCCGAGGCTGGTTCTTGGTTGGTTACAGGATTCCGTTGTTCTAAACAAGGAACACGGGGAACGGGGTTGATTGCGGCACTCATCAGGAGATGCTGTTTTCATACATTCGTGGGATGGGCCTAATAGTATCGTATAGAACCTAGCACGCCGGTCTTGGTCACGATATAACATGACGACGTATTTTGGTTTGCCGCAGGTATCACAGTGTCCCAACGGACGGCTGCTGTGTTAACAGACCAAACCTTTGCTGCCTTTATTAATCTCCTCGACAATTACGATCCCAGATATGGCGTCAACGAAGAAATTCACTTACAAGAACAGGGCAGAAATGGACAAGTTCCTCGATGTTGTCATGGCAACACAAGTTATGACCATTACGGCAATATGATTACAAAGGTAGTGGTAAATGAGATGGATTTAATGTCCGTCGTACATACTTTGTTGTTTATTTCCATTCAGATTCAAGTAAGCATACATATGTAAGAGGATAACAGTGAAAATGATGGGAACTAGAAACAAAAAACTTTAGTGGACAATAGATTAAAAGAAAGAAACAACGGCAACATATAGCTGATTGGATACACAAGTTGATGATTATGATTGCAATTGAAAGTCCAAGAAGCATGTAAGATTTGTGAAATTCAACGCATGTTCATCAAATCAATCATCAATCATCACATTTTTTTTATTCATCACAAAAAGCAATCTACAGTAAAAAGTAAATAGCATATATAAGGTAAATAGGCAATATACGCGTAATATTATGAATGAAGTTCATACCTATAGACCATGTGACATGTTGAAACCCTTAGTACCATGGGTCATATTAGATGTCACGGTACATGACTTTTATTCATCTTTCACCTGGTCTACAAAGCGTGCTATTCGAGTTTGCTATCATTAATTGTAGGACGTGATAAC
>JAMKCH010008616.1:0-29581 GCA_023653785.1 Ophioderma brevispina
AATTTGACCTTTCAACCTATAAGGGGACCCCTGGGTCACGGATGGGGTCAACTGTATTTTTTGATTTATGATTGTCCTGGCATTATTCCTGACAAATTCAGCTCAATCGAAGCTTGTTTGTAAAAATTTTGATCTTTGACCTTGAAACTTTGACCTTTGGGGACTCAATACTATCATAGCGTACACTCTATTAAGGTACATCACTGTAGCAATAACGGGCTTTATTTGCTCTATAGGCTGAAAATTGCCGAATTTGGTCTTATTTTTAGCATTTTTTACACATTTGACCATTTGACCCCCTTAATGACCTGTTGACATAATATTAAAAAAACCTCATGTACACAGCCAAAATACATTATTCCAGTTTTAAATTTTAAAAAATATGCATTGCTTAGTTCTGGAGATAGAAATTCTTAAAGTTATTAGCTCAAAACCGGAATGACCTGTAAATGACCTTTGACCCAAATTGAAAATACCTTGCAACATTGTGACACCATAGCATGCATATCTGATGGTTATGTTACTCGCTTGTTTACATTTTGAGATAAAATTTGAAATTTAACCTATTTTTGGTTTTTGACGGAAGTGACCCCTTAATGACCTTTGACCCCATATCCCTAAACAGCCTATATGAAGCAATGGTCGTGTTCGTCTGAAAAAGTTTAAATGATATCGGCATAAACCTGTAGAAGAAGATAGTTTTTTGGCATTAAATTACATATTTAATGTCTGTGGTCAGGTCAAGTCAATACAGAGGTCAGAGTCATAAGACATGAATCGGACAACGCAGTCGGTCATTGGTATAAATTTTGGTCAGAAACGTCAACCCACGACTGAGGGCTGACGCAAGTTGCCAGAAGAAAGAAGAAAGAAGAAGAACGCATCAAAAACAGAACAAGACGGCTGACGGGCCGTCTTGTAATCACATGGTACAAAGTAGGCTGCAAAAGGTTATGTAATTATGCCAATCTTTTAAAATTATTAGGCTCCTACAAGCAAATCATGGGCATGAGAGCTTGGCAATTTTCATGAAAAAAATTAATGGTGAACCTGCAGGCGGAGTGCAATCTCTTCATTGGTTGGGCCAGGATCCCTCTATAATGTGCTTGTGGTGGGTTCGCCACTACTTCTGCCCGGCGAGTCTGTTTTACATTTCCACCATATACCTGTACCCATTATCTTTTGGGTGGAGAGAGGCAAGCGATGTTAAGCGCTCTGCCCAAGTGCACAACTCATTGGGGACAGCAGGGCTTGAACCCAGAACTTTGTTAATGAGGTGAACCTGATCCACTGCCACCATATGGCCCCCAAAATGTGTCATGATGATAGTGAAAAAACACCCAGTTTTGAGGTTATTTCAACACACAGCTGGATAAGCACTTCCAAGGTTCAAAATGAACAGCATTGTGAGACAAGTTTTTTTTTATAAATTTTTATGTTGATTATCTCTATAAATTCATGTGTGTATCTTGTCAATAACATTTTCTTAGGGTTATCCAGTTATAATTTGACCTCACATGGTTTTACCAAAACTAATTTGTCAAAGAAATTGAGACTAACAGGTCGCACGCACGCCGCACCACACACACACATATACACTGCCCCTTCATTGACAGGTTGAGGTAGAGCAAAATCAATTTTCTATGGATAAGCGTCCTAAGCCGTGTAGCATTATAAAACTACTTCTGGTACACCAAGAGCTGTACTTATAACTAATCCCTGTATCTGATTTCTTACCATTTGTTCTCTTGTGCTCGTAATCTAAAGGTAATATCAACACACGGCCAGATGGCTTCTCTCATCACGGCTTATCATCATCTTCACTCTTTTCTTTGGGGGAGGCACTTGTCTCTTCAACATTCTCCTGCCAAACAACATCGTCACCACCAGCCGCCCCCACCCCTTCCCTCTTACACTTCTGACCCTCTCAAAAGTCTCTGGTATCTTCTCTCACAAGAACCAAAGCTTAAGATTTCCAAATGAGCCCTGATTTCAGACTGCAAACTGTTCTCTCATGTACCTCGCTTGTTCTTCCTCTCCACAAAGGTCCAACATGCTGGCCTTGAAATTGGCCTGCCACCAATCATTGGTTGCTATGGCACAACTACTAACGTTTAGCATCCCATCATGCACTGAGGGAAAGGTGGCATCCATGAAAGGGACTGTGATCTAGGTATTTGGCTGTATTTGATACAAGTTTCTTTCCTAGACTAGTGGGACTGCAAGCGGAATGGTTACCCTGTGAAAGTTCTTCACAAGGTTGTTGCATAAGATAATGGAAGTTATTGATGTTAACTTCTGATTTGAATAGGTGTTGGTATTCTCTGCCACTGAAGATTTAGTAGAAAGTGATGAGGTAGATTCTGGTAACTGAAAGAAAAATGAAACACAGTGTCAAAATATGTATAAAATAATTTGGAAACACAAAATACAACCACTTACACCATTGACATACTTTTAAAAACTGGTAATTTTTCTCACCAGGTGAAACATGGTTTGCATATACACAGGAAAATAAGTTAAATATTCAAATACACAACAGACAAACTTATAGAGGTAGATTAGACAAAAGGGTGATGGCGTATCATTTATGGGCGAATAATGTGTCGAGGTTCGGAAAAACAAAAAAATGGAGCGAGGCGCAGCCGAGCCCATATTCAAAGTTTTTCGGCCGAGGATACTGATGAGACCCATAAATAATATTGCAAACCCTTTATTTCTATTCTATTACCGAAAACATCTTGATCTAATGAGAAAATGCATTCGCGACCCATTATTACAGACTAATGGGCAGTAAATGACCATCAGAATGCTGCATTTCAATAATGCGGACAGCAGAGTAATAGAATTAAGATTAACAACGTTTTGGAAGTGAACCAATATGATACTGGCAAAAATAGTGGGGGTCTTGGTGTCATGAATTAGATCTGTCATTTCGGCTACATTATTTTATCAATAAATAAAGACCAACTATACTCGGATTTTGCGGGGTACGTTGTCCCCTGGGAGTTTGGACCTCTTCCAATAAGCGGAGAGGGAAAATGAAAGAAGTCAAAGGCAATTAACATTGCTCACAAATAACCACGATTTACAGCGGAAGTCCCCGCGCCCATGGATTTTTTCACCTCCGGAAGAATGGTACGGGGTCACATCTCCGATGAATCGAGTAACCTACAAATGAAAATGGTAGGACTGATAAATTTTTACTGTAATGTGGTGTTGATGCGCATTTTCAAGACAAATTATGTTAGGTACAGACACCCAACTTTGAAAAGCATATATCCCGAAATATGTCAGGATGAACATAGAATGGGATTTACTTGTTCGATCATCCAATCAGACACTTTATTGATGTTTGTAGAATTTTGTGATTTAAAAGAAAACAACATTGTAGTTCGGAGACTTACATTCATGTCACCGTAACATACACGATCTACTTTTCAAACACTTTATATTAGTAATTCTATGCACATTTGGAAGCTGGATGACAATAAAAAGATTATACACTTGATCAATATAAGTATTTGATAAAATGATGTCATGAAATGCATTCATGAATACGTAAAATTATGTAATTGTACTGGTTGTTATATTGGTGTCATTGTTAACGTAACAAGATTAACAACTTACATGTCAAATTATCAGAGCATGATGGATTGTTGAATGGTATCTAACTGCTCAAACTAATTACCCCACAGTATGCAGTTACATAGCAAAACTCGTGTAATGCTTTACAAAACATCTAAAAATAGTTCGTTACACAGCATCAAAGTATGACACCAAAGTTGAAATCATGACACTGTAGTACTAACCATATGTCGACAAAATGCGTTCGTTCAATTTTTGTGTTAAAAGCGATTTTATTACTTTGAAGGGTGAAGATTTCAAATGGAACTGTGCCATTTTTTTCTAGACGTTTAAGACCTTCACAATCCAAGATGGCCGCCATTGACGGAAATCAGCATAAAAGTATTCAATATTGTGGTTTGGCATATTAATACTAAACGACCATTGTAATGGTCATAAGAGATAAATATGCCAGTTTTAGGACAACTGGAATGTTCTATGTTTGTTCCAGCTATTTAATCTTTCGAAATGGCTGCCATTTAGCACAAAAATGGCCCCATACCATACAAGTATATAATTGAGGTTAAAAATAACCTATGTCAAATGCTGGTAAACTTACAAGACAAAGCTAGAATTACACAGAAAACAACATATTCTATTTTTTTCAGCATTTCTGTCAAAATGGCTGCCATTTAGTTCAAAATGGCCGCTATTAGCTTCACAATTTAATTAATGGGTTAAAATCCTATTTCACACATTGCTATTAACTACCAGACGGAGCTAGAAACATCATAAAGCAAACTGGAATGTATATTTATGCTTTTTCAGAGATTTCTCTGTCAAAATGGCTACCATTAGTTCAAAATGGCCACCATCACCATATATAGTTAAATATTTGGTGAAAAGTTAGGTTTCTCTGCACTTGGTAAAAATGGCAAATTAGTTAGAAACACCATAAACAAGGTGACAATGAAAACCTTGACATTAAACAATTCCTCCAATTATGAGGAATTTCATAACAATAAATCAGGACAAAGCAAGCAACTGAGCAGCAAGATAAAGCAATTGTGCACAAGATGGAGAGAACCCAAGAGCAAGCAAATCCCCACTAGAAAGAAAACTAGAAAATAAGACCAAAACTAGAACAGAAATAGGAGGCAATTACGCTAACAAGAACAAGTTGTGCAGCAAGTTTAAAACTAATAGTGTAGCAAGATAAAGCGACAACCCAAAAGCCAAGCCCACAAACCGAAGAACTTAGCAATTAGGAGCAAATAACAAAGCAAGCCAGGAACAAGAGCATACCTAGCCAAATAAAGCCACTGCATAGCCAAGCAAATCCCAACTAGAAAAAACTTAGAAATAAGACCAAATTGAACAGAAATAGGAAGCACGCGATATCAAGAACTATTATGCAGCAAGATAAACCAAGAGTGTTGCAAGATAAAGAGACACGCCCCAAATGCCGAGTAGCCTGCAAACAAGAATGAATCTAGGAATATAAGCAATGTTAACTGCGCACACGAAAAAGAAGAGGCAGATCCTTGCTACTACTTCATCGGTGTTTTCAATTCAAGGCGATGCAGAGAAAGTTGTACACTTACCAGATACTGACTTGTTCTTGCTGATGATATGTTTGTATCCAAAGCTACGTAAGAATACATTTTTCTTCACAGGTAACGGGAAAGACGAGAAGATAACCAATAAAACCCATATATGAGAAGCTAGGACCAAGCCGCTTGCAGCAACTTGCTTGGTTTCCGCTCATATGAGTGGAAAATTTGGCTGGCAATGACCGACGAAGGGTGTTTTAAGATATTCAAGTCCTGTTACATTATGAAATCCTTATGAATTGGCACAGCTTGGTCAGGGAAGAAACCTTCCTTCTCAGAAGATTGTTTCTCAGTTGCAAGGTTCGTCTGCTTACTGTACACGTCCCAACGTATGATGGTTTTTGTACTCCAATCGTCAGCTGAAGGAGAAAGTCTTCCTCCAACTGAAGGATCACTAGTTCCCCATATTTAATCGTGCCCACTACTGCACGATATGGGCATTATCACCATCATTCGGACCGGGTCTTCTTCACCAGATGAATATGGATGGACACTCACCGATGCCACGTTTGTTCGGAGAATAGTTCTTGTAAACACGATCGCTGTCACCCTTCGACCCGGTTTTAATCCGTTTTTAAAAGATAAACACTCCTGATTATCTCCCTCGTGAATGTGACTTATATTGAAACTTTGCCTTATACAAGCAGTATCTCTTTGTCTAGATCAGTGTGTTTTGAATGTCTTCTGGGCTTTGGGACCGACTTTGCGGGTTAAAACCTGGTTTTGTGAAGCGCTCAACCTTCCACTTTCCCTCCGCTAGCATATTGCTGGAGTGTTTGCCTTTGAGCTCCTTCTGAGCCTATAACATAGCTCGCTCTGAGTGCAATTATTGGCTGTCTTTCTGCTAAGCCTTTCTCTTTCCTTTGGGAAGCCCAAGATGCCAGGCATTTGTTGCTGATGTATTGCAGAAACCTCTGCTTTCTACTTCTAATTGGGAAGTATTATGTAGACCATCCTCTGCGTTCACAGTCAGCCCAAGATCCTTGGAAAGTTGGACAGGTTCTCCTCCATTGGGACCGTCAGCTCTATATGATGATCACTGTCTTGTTTTGGTAGAAAAGATGGTGATCTTGGTCTCTTAGCTGTCTCAGTCATTTCTGGAGAACCTATTTGTTTGAAATAAAGGAGTCCACTTGTCCCGTAGATTGAAACACTAGGTCCAAAATGATTCAAGGTGACTAATTTTGAGGCAAAGTATTTCACTATACGGACAAATGACTCACTTTTTTAAGCACGTGACTCATTTTTTCTGTGGTGATTATTCAGGAATATCGTCATTGGCCTTCTTCAAATAATGGTGGTTCTGTCTTAGGCATTGGTAAGACTTGATTTTTGAATAGGTTGTACCATCGGCTGTGTGAAATGCTATTGTAGAGAGGATTTTATATTCCAGGTGCGATGTTTTTGTTTGTTTTGTTTTTTTTTTTTCTGATTTGGCCTCTACGACTACGGTAGAGATTGTATAGATTGATTTCGTGCTTTTCATTGCACCAGTTTGTATCTTTCCCTTTGTAAAGAGTATCTACACCACTGAGGATTGGGAACGTGTACATGGACGTAACGATGATTACATAATTGGCAGAGTCTAAGATTTGTCTTGCCCCACAGCTTTGGATTGGCAGGGGATGGAAGTTGATCATGGATTGGCCGTTGATGTGGAAAAGAACAGCAGCCTCTGGCATCCAGACATACAAAAGTTTCTTTCATGAGGTGTCGACCTGCATGACCCCCAGACTACTGCCCTTGGTTTCGCACATCCTAAAGGAACCACATGTCAATTCCTCATACTACAAAATCTTTATTAGTCCGTGAGGCATTACCTTTGTTCTTGATGACTCTGTCTTTGAGCAGCTTATTTGGTTCTTTTTTGTACACCAAGACTTGTTATCCGTCTGCACCGCTACCCATTTTAATTTAGAATTAGATTCCGTTCTTTCTGTTTCTAATTCTTTTGTACCATTTCCATTTTTTTTTGCTTTCGGTCTTTTTACTTTCCATGCATTTTCTGGAGAGTGTCTGGTGTACTTCCAATCTTTAGAATGTTGTTGAATGCACCAGCACCACAAGCCATATTCAAACTACTAATGTGGATGCAAGAAAGTCATGGGCCTGGCAATTGCAACTGTCGAGTCAACAAGTTCCCCTGCACTGAAATCTGTGGCGCCCATCAATATGAATGTCACAATGTCCATGCAATATGTTGAACAAATAGATGAAAAATGAGGCGTGAGGTTTGACACATTTCAAATTGACCATTGATTCAGTCACTCACTTTATAAAGAGCCTTCTCAAAGGACAACTATGGGTTGGATATTAATTACTGACCAACCGAAATATTTGTGGTCAAAGCAAAGGGGTTGATTTCAATCCTGGCAGAACTTTGGTCATACGAACAGTGGTAATCCATAAAGAAAAACACTTTTCATCTTATTGTTATTAACTACTAATGTATGGGAAGGATGGATGTACATTAACATGTTTACCTTTTTTAACATATGTTTATCAGTACTGTCATGTACGCATATGTTTGAAGAAGGCCTACTGTGAGGCGGCCATCTTGTTTAAATTATGAGCTGGAAAAATGTTATTTCAAATACGATGCAGTATGACATAGATTATATGTCGTTCAAAGTCCTAACAATTAACAGTTTATACCATGCCTATGATATTCGCATGTTTTGCTTCAAGACGTCATTCTGACACAATACTTGGTATATTGGCAGCCATTTTGGCAGCCATATTGTGTTTTTATAACTTCTTTGGACTACCTATACTCTATACATAATGTTAGTATGAAAGCAAATTATGTCCACTCATTAAAATCCCCATTTGGACTACTTAATATTGTCCTGTGTTATTTTTATAATACATGTTTGCCCAGCTCCAGGTGATTTGGGAAGGCCATCTTGGATGTCCCACTTACCCAACCCCCCTCCAGAAAATGGCAACATGTTTTTTTTTTTTTCCATTTTATGAATAGGCCCCAAAAGAGACAAAATCAACTTTAATTGCTTTTAACGACAAAAAATTGAACGAACTGACATAAGGCTGTTTACTAATAACTAACACAACAACATATACATAAAATTTGTTAGAATTTACTAACAAATTGGGGATACTATTCACCATTTTAAAATGATGTTATGATATCATGGACATTTGATTCACGTTCATTCTTGTACATTTTCTAGTTGAATAATGAATAATTCCATTATATTATTTATACATTGCACAATGTAACTACATAAAATTTTCCATGCTCAATATCTCAAATTGCGAGAAAATCCAGGCCTGAATAATGCAAACAACTTAAATGTGTTCACATGCATGTTAATATTATATTGTGATCATCTTGCCTGAAATAATACTGCACACCAAAAAATTGATTGATAATCTGCAACATTTTAACAATATTTTTTTGACAAACCTCAACATTTCTTTAAATTCCTAAAATGTTATAATAACTGTATTCCCTTGATGGTATTTTGATTTGATGCATTACCAGAGATATTAAGACCGATTATGAGGTGCAAAATAATAATATACACCTACCATACTTTTTTTATTAAATTAAAAGGTGGCAGACTATGTATGACACCAAATGTAACAATTTGCACCTCCCACAGGCGAAAAAAACACTACCTTTGTTTCTGTTTGCTTTCATATATCACAAAAAAGAACAACACAAAAACACTAACAAGTAAAACGAACTGTAATATAATTCTATTTCACACTAAATTTACATGTTTTTCTCACGACACCTTAAAGTTCCATTTTTTGGCTCAAATTCCCATGAAAATGTCGGTAATTAAATGACTTTTATTTAATTACAACATTTATCCGATTAAACCTGTCTCTTATGTATCTATCAGTTGTAATAAAACAATAAAGGGAAAATACTGTGAATATTTTAGCAATATTAAAAACATTTGAACGTTATATACATATCACACCAGTATCATATTGTTTCCACGGCACCTGTCAAATCTCAATGTCGGACCATTGGCCATTTGGGAGCTGAAAAGGATGCTAATATTTACATTCAGGCCAACTTCAGGGAGTTTTTTTGTAGAAATGTACAAAAAATTCACTAACTTCAGGAACTTCAGGAAGCTTCTCTGAGAATTAGAGGGTTGGCACCTCTGCCCAGAGAGATAACCATTAACCACACCAACCACCTGCACTTCACCCACCCCCAACCCCACCACCTCCTCCTCCATGTTTAAATTCCTCTGGTTAATTTAAAAGGCTCAATTCCTAAGAATTTTTCTTCTCCCCATGTTGCTGGCTGATTTGCTGAAACATCATGTAAATTTTGAACCAAAGGCAGGAAGTTCAATTTTGTAAGAATTCACATGATAGTACTATGCCCGGCCTGAGTTACGAGTGATGGCATTACTTCATGCAGCTTTTCGGCATGCGGATTTTATAACCCTCACCATAACAGCAGCGACTTACCGCAATGCGCACGTTTAACACTGGGGCGAGAAGGCTATGACATCACTCCTTACTTTTGGCCGGACAAAGTACGTCCAACATACCTGAAATATGTGCTCCAATCGTCTTCTCCACGCCAGTCTGATTACACACACCCATGATACATTCCAAACAGACATCAATGTCTGTTGCTAGCCTCGCCCTGTATATCACTGCAATGATACATAGCCTCCAGACTAGGCCCTCTTTCTTTCTTCTTGCTTGAATACTCTCCTATAACATTAATCTTGCTTTCTAGGTTTGCCAATTTCTTCACAGAGTTTCTGTCCTGCTAGAGTCTGCAGAATTCTGCTCATTTACTTTGCTTCAGTCTTTTCTGTTTTTTGCACATTTTGTTTTGTCTGGGCAGTATCACTGTCACTTTGGGTCTGTTACCCTGGCGACGGGTTTGCTGCCACTTGTGGCTGACAATTTCTTTTGGCTCCTGAACTAATCCATTAATTGTAGGGCAAGCCACTTTGCCTGAATGTCACTTCAAGGTGTTCTGCAATTTCATGTCTTGTGGATTGGGTACATTCTCAGCTAGGGCTATAAGTTGTAGATGAGATCGCTAGTAGTGTCCTGAAATGATATGATAAAAATATTTTTATGTTTTTTCTTTTTCAATTGTTATTTTTCCTGGTCACAATGTGAAAGCGTGGCTTCAAAAACGCATAGTTTAAAATGTTTCTTTTCAGTAGGATTATACTGAACCATCATAGCAACATTCATATTCAAACTGCTCCAGGCCTCTGTGGTAACAACAAATATACTTGGAATTATGGAGTGCATAATTAGCCTCACCCAACCCCCAACTGACCCCTGGAAGACCTTTGACCCCAATGTCGGGTAGCTCCAAGACCACTACTTCCAGTTCACCAACGTATACACTACATGAGACCCTGCAAATAGAAGGGTTTTAAAAAACCCTCTGGTTTCATATTTGCACATACAGGCTGTCCCTCCAAAATGTTATCACTGGGGACACAATTCATTTGGACCATTTTTTAAGGGGGGGGGGGGTCAGGTCAGCCCTCTGAAAGGGAATGTGAGGCCCATGTCCAAAGTGTGGATTGACGCCATTAATTTAGGTGTATCATCCGAATCCATGATAGGAGGCCATGATAACAACAAGCAGTTCTAGAACCACGAGTGCGCCTGCTTTCAACGTTTACAGCTTACGCCAACGCTATTGTCCCACGAGGTTGCTGGTTTCAGTCTGAGCTGGAGATGGAATGGGGCCCTGACACAGGAAGCGCTCCTGAAATGACCTTCAAATTTTGACCACGTAGCCTTGGATTTGTGGAAGAACAACAATTCATAGCTTTTCAAAATACCACCTTTAATTGGCCCACATGACCTTCCACCCAATCGAATTACACCAAATATGAACCTGCTCCACCTGCTTCCTACCACCCAAGTCCTGATTAGTTGTGCTCCCTTACTAGTGAAGGTGATAAAAAAATGAATTATTTTCAAAGAATACCCTTTAATTGACCCACATGACCTTTCACCCAATTGAGTATACCTAATCTGGGGCTTGGATCAGTGTTTATACGGACCAAATTTGGTGATCGTAGCATTGATTTGTGGCAGAAAAACAAATGATAGAGAATTTCAAAGAATGACCCTTTAATTGGGCCCACGTGCAAGGGCCAAATTCGACGCGAATCCCCGATCTGATCGCCCGCAAGTATTCTCGCCCACACTCTTCTGCGGGAATCAAATCAGATTCTCGTAATACTTGCCGTAAGCCTCTCAGAAACTGCATTTCTTTGTGGTCCAATTGGTCGTATTTTACGATTGACATGTTCCCTTGTATCGATAAAAGCTTACTTGTAATGAATAACATCCGCGCACTAATCGGTACATGTTTGCCATGTTGTTTGTTTATTTTCAGCCACAAGCCAAACCACCCAACCCTGTATAGAACATTAGATCCATCTTGCTGCGGCATTGACCTATGAACCGTGCTAGTTTAAGCCCGATCTATTATTGGGGCAATCTTGGATCACATGCTTATTTTTTTCCCACTACCCTGACATGCATCTTTATACCACAATCCTTTGTGAATATTTTTTAGATTAATTATTTAGTTTCATTTGATTTTGCTACTTACTGGTAAACAAATATTTAAAATGAAAAACCAACACATGCACTTTTCTCAATTTAGTGGTCGATTTTAGGATAATAAAGATCAATAATAAAAAATAACACCGTGTAAAAGCAAATCGCAATTTGGTGTGTTGAGGTTTATGGTAAATCAATTGTTTTGTTGACCTCTGCAGACGAATTTTTTTAGCATGCAGCTGGGCATTTAACGCCATGACCGGCAAAAATGATCGGAGTTTTCTCCAAATATTCTCCAATAATAATTGTTTCTACAAAACAATTTGGGCGCTGGTGCTGGGCCCGGGGCTAGCGTGGACTTTGCCAAGAAAGGACGCATATACAGCTAGGTGAATAATCGCATGAATATTGGCAACTGGTGTTGGAGTTCGCTGGGGAGTATTCTGACACAACATCCTTCAACATGCAATTGTATTCTTTAGGCTGCCGAATTCAACATCTTCAATGGGTGGTGCACAATACAAAATTCTTTTCCGTGAGAGAGTCAATGATTTCAGGTTCTAAGCACGAAAAGTTTCCTTAAGTAAAGTTACAGACAATTTAATCAACAAAAATATTAAAGAAACAAGAAAGCCAGTTGCTTCCCCTACCTTTGTAAGTCGTTTTATTATTTATTTAAGGTCTAATATTATGAGTATGTGTTTAAATCTGGCAACTTTCAATTCTTCGTCGATTTGAAAATGAGAAGATTTTGGCGAGAATCTGCAGATTCCCGTGAAGCCTTTTGCGGGAATCCAAGCAGATTCTCGCAATGCCGCTGCGAATTTGAGCCCCTGACGTACTCTCACCCCAATCGGAGTAGACCACATATGAACCTTGGACATGGTTTTCTTCTGTCAATTTGGTTGCCAATTGGCCCAAGTGTTTCGGCAGAGAAACTGTCCTAAACTAAAACGTTAACCCACACCCTGGAAACCATGGAGAGATGGTCAGACGGATGCAGAGATGTAACATAGGAGTAGTCCATTTCCTGAAAATTTAAAATTTGAAACCGACTGAAGGCTAAATTTTTCGGTGAAACTCTGGGAACGTATTTTTTTATGTGATTTTAGGCTACAAGACCCCTCCTCTAAAATAAATTGGTCTTAAAAATGGGGTTTATCATTAACACCTTGATCTCAGAATGGAAAAAAAAAATTTTTTTTTTTAACATTTTTCCAGAATTTGTTTTATTTATAGCCACAAATCCGTAAATTTTCCGGAAAATTTAAATCCCTGCGGATGGATGATCAGAAACGGCCGACAGAATAGACCTTTGCACGATCCCCCGAAATGCATCTCCTTCGTTGCTCATTTCCATCCGACAACTTATACCAGCCCTCAAGTCGGCTAAAAACATACGTTAGGAGCGTACCAAAATACCAGAAAACATTTACGCCTATCTGTGACGTTGCATATAGTTGTGGTAATCGCCTTTCAGTGACAAGTAGGGCATATTTACGATCGAAAATATCAAGCACGTTTTGTTGTGAATTTCAACACCAGTGCCTTGATTTGTTTTTTGTTTCCATGATCTTCTCTACATTTGTGTAAGATTAACTTTCACGTTAAAATGTACTTTGATTGTAATTTTAGGACTGTTTGGCGACCGCGAACGAAGAACAATTTTTTTGTAACTGACCTCTGGTACAAGTTCCCTTCCAGCGGATGGAAATGGGCACCATACGAGATGCTTTTCGGGGATCGTGCAAATGGTCTATTGGGGACTGATAGGTGCCTCCTGCAAATACCTTGCAGGCATCCAAAAATGCAACCAATAGGTTTTACATATATTCCCGAAGGTTACAGCTCCCGGATTTGTGACGTAATTGTTGTTTTTTTATTGAATGATCTTGGAGGACTATCTGCCGACTATTTTCACTCTTTTTTGTCCAAATTAAATGAAGGTGGGATATTTTTAGGCTGGTATCGGCTTTGTGTTTCCATTTTCGCCTAAGTCTGCTTAACAAAAATCGGACGGCGACAATCTGTCGACAAGAATTCCCAATGCGGTCATACTTTTTTTTGAAGTTCCAAAAAGTTTTGGGTCATTATTTAAACAGAGCTAAAGGCAAAGGTACAATGTTTTAGAGTGGAATGCAACATTTAACGCGTGAAGGGAGCGTGAGTTCAGTTTACGATTACCAATACGAACATTATCTGGTCATCTCAGTGTAATCTTCTTATACTCAATTATTTAAAAGTAAACCCATCCGCAAAATTAATTATTAAATCAATCAGAAAATGTTCATAAGCATTACCTTTCTGTCCAAATCCCCCACCGGGCCGACGTTCCGCGTCGGCCCCTGTAGCAGTGACATCGGGTTCTTTTTCTGGCCCCTTGCTCCGAAAAATTCCCCATCTCAGATCGTTGGAAAAATGTAACAACGATATGCTCCGTTTGCTGTTTCTTCTTCTCAATTTTTCATTACAAGCTTTGATTTATGTCTGCTCCGCTAACTGATCGGTGGGTAGTGCGCGTGACTTGTTTTTCTCATCGATACTGTACATTTGCCTTTTGTTTGTCATGTTGTGGACTGTTCGGATGGATGTAAGTTTATGTAAAGTTTGTAAACATCCTAAGCACGCCGTCATTGTAATATCGATCTGTGTTGGGTGCCTGGGTAAGGATTCTTTCCCATTTTGGAAAAACGAAGTCCAATGTGACGTCACTTCTTTTAATCGATTTTGAATCAGCCGTATTGCCATGCTTACATTTCTTCAACGTACAGCGAGAAAGGGATATTAAAATAAAATTTGAAAACACTTGAACATATCATATTTTGTGACTGTCCTGTTTTTAATTTACCTGTTTAATATCAATTTTTCAAATCTAATAATCGCATGCTATGAATTTTGTATTAAAAGCCTAGCTTTCACATACCTGGTTTCCCCCTCTGTCAAAATGTTCAAATCAGGGGCAGTTAGACTGGCTGGAAGAGAAAGACGGTGGTTATCCCATGGCTGCATGACCAGGACGAGAAAGTTTTTCTCATGTGGCCGACAACACATGTACATTGCAATAGGCAATGCCCGAAGTACAGCACTTATTTTTTAAGCTCAGTCGGGTCATGATAGTAACATGCACGGCCCATAGTCGGGGTGGAAGTTTAGGCCCAGCCTGCAGGAGGAAATGGATTACAGACTTTTTCTTTCGAGAGATTTTATTTCATTAGGACCTAAGCCAATAAATTTTTGGCTTTGTGCAAAATTTTTATACGTGGCATTTTTGGAAAATCCCATATGTCTGCTACCATGTCAAATCACTAATATCCCTTAAGTAGTTCCGATAGAGACAAATATCCCTCGGTACTTACTTCTTCTTGACTCATATACTGCTTCTCTCTCTGTTACTCTTTTTCCTCATCTCCTTTCCGTGTTTAATTAAAGCACGAGAAAGTTGTTGTAATGTCATTTTATCATTACAACATTGCCACAAAATCCAATATGGCGGCTTCAAAGTCCAATATGCTCTCGGAATACTACAATGATTTTAAAACACCTCCATTATAACATATTTACGCTACTTGACTACACATGCTGACACCAAAAATATGTTCTGCACGTGTTCAAAATCTGTTCCAATTGATCCCGCTCTGCAAGTGTTATTTAAACACCTCTAGAATGTATTTCCAACGCATGCTCCGGACACGTAAGTGTTCTGCACATTTTGCAGTTTTTTAGAGCCTTGAATTCCATGTCTATATGCCATCTTTAATCGTTAAACACTTCTTAATACCATATATTTGATCGCAGAAACCCTTTATTGGCAATTTAATTCTGTAATGGACATTTTCAAATTCAAGATTGCAGCTAATACAGCCGCTTTAAAATAAATGTCAAAAAACAAAAAAAATAAAAAAATTAAAAAAATTAAAACTAATTATTATTAAAAGGTGTAAATTAAGTTATGGGATAAGTATTTGACCATTTTGACAATTCTATCTGGGAATTCTCTGTTTCTTAACATGCAAAAATGTTAGATTGTGGGGCCATGTGGCCTGCCTTTTAAACTCTTTAAAACCTATAAATTACACGATACAATCTGTCTTGTTTAGTTAAAACACCCAAAATGATTATTAAAGTTTAAATTAAAGTATGAGATGTCTGTCTTTGAGCATAATAACTCGTATCTGGTATATTTTTAACAACATACTTAACATTCAAATGAAACGGCCAGTATATTATATATATGGCAATTTCGAGGTTTTAAAGATCTTAAAGGCAGCCATAGTGGCTTCCATCTTGATTGACAAGCTTGCTATGCCACTTGAATGTCAGATATGAGTTTCCTACTGGGTATAGAGCGCAGAATTATGCCTCTATCACAAATGTTAGATGAGTTATGGTCACTTGCATGCTCTTCCGATCTATTGGGTTTTATGGGTGGCCATATTGGTTTGATGGTAATGTTTTGATCAAATCACTCAATAACCGGTCCAAAAGATTCCTAGTGCTTTAAAAAACCTGGATCAAGTGCATACATTATGGCCATTTTGAATTAATTGAGAGGATAGCGGCCATATTGGATTTCTATAAAATTCACTCAGCTGCACGAAATTTTTGCACAACCCTCCAGAAATTATTATGCTTAGGTCATCATTGACAAAAATTATCAATAAAAAAGTCCTGTACTTCCATTTCCACCCATGTGCCACAATTCCTTCCTCCTTAACTACCAGTACAAAAGCGGACTGTATTAGACCAGGGAGTGAATGCATGCACAAAAACCATGACAACACGACTACTAACCAAGTACCACATAGGTTTAACGGGATTATATTATATTTGCCGGACAGTGAAGATTTCTTTTTCGAAATCGGCTCCACTACACGAAAGCGAAATATAATGCTCTAAGGCGATTTATTTAATGGTAAAGATGAATAAACGCTTTGATCCGGTTTTTTCTCTTAATTTACTACACATTTTTGTCGACAGTTGTTATTGCTTGTCGCAATGTGTTCGGGAAAAGTGCGTTGTCGACAAGTTTGTCGCCAATATCCTTGTCGATTCCAGCCCTAGATATTTTTAAATTTAATATTTTGTTGCAAGTATCACATAAAGATCCAACCTAAGGTAAAGTCCATGAGGAGCTCATGCTTTAATCCAAAATGCCCTCTCTCTTTCCTTAACCATTTGGGCCAAACTTTAGGTCTAACATGATGTTGTTTGTTTGTTCTTCTATAGCCTGGGTTACAAACACATTCAGGGGATAATACAAATAATAGTTTAAAAACCCTTGTTTTATAAATCATAACTGAGGCCCGATTACCTTTCCAATGTTTGACGAAATAACTACTCCCCCCCTAAAAAAAAAATCCGAACGATGTTGAAATGGCCATCAACGTGCTCAAACTTGCTTTCAAATGAACGCGTCCAAGCCACTGGATAATCTCTCAACTTCCACATCCTGCTTCGTTATCAATGCTTACGACACAGGTCAATAGCAAACACATTACGCTAACAACGCTCCTGGCATTTTATTATAATTCACCTACAATACCTACATACCTACATAACCTTTTTTAAAACAGTAATTTATATCGTTTGGATTTTTTAGGCGGGGAGTATATATGCATTTCCCTTCTGAAGTGGGAATTGCCCCCAAAAAACCTATTTTAAGCATACCCCTAAAGATAAAATGGTCCTAACCAAACCATGACCCCAGGTCACACCCAGGTGACCTTTACGTCTCCCACTCTTCCCAATTTTCCGTTTTTTTTTTGGCCCAGATCCGGACACGGACGGCCCATACATATCATGTTGTGGGGCGTGCCTGGAAGTGGGAAGTCTCAAC
The DNA here is from genome assembly GCA_023653785.1 of Ophioderma brevispina. Lineage (NCBI taxonomy): Eukaryota > Metazoa > Echinodermata > Ophiuroidea > Amphilepidida > Ophiodermatidae > Ophioderma > Ophioderma brevispina. Next base: position 17,563 of record JAMKCH010008616.1, read on the forward strand.
ATTGTAAGGAAATCAGTCCTCATTATATGGATTTATAACACAATGTGTTTTTTAACTAAATCTCTACCTGAGCTGATTTCCTTCACACCAATGTTGACTGAAAAAGCATACAACTCCATTGAGATGAATAATTTCAATCACCACCAGACTAGCACACTCAGTCGGAGTTGGTGGAACATGATATTTCAGAGCGCGGTCAAAAGGCAGAACACAAAAAAACACAGAAAAAACAAAAGTAAAATATGTTAAAGTTCGACAGACCAACATATAAGTTGAGACATATAATGCTCACCTAACATACGGAATACTCCGGGGCAGGCGTCATAGTCGGCAACCAGATGGGAGACTTGAGTTACTGTGCAAAGAGGTTTATTGTTGTTTTCTGCAAGAAGAGCCCTCGCAAAGTTCTCTTGGGGAGTTTGTAAGTTTCTGTAGTACACCGAAGAAAACGTTGTGGGAAGGACCTCCCCGACATCGCCTCGAAGATATTCGCAGGCTGACCCCGCAGTGATAGGCCCAGGACGAAGTGATATTACGAACAGTATGGGCTCGAGCTTGGGAAACTCCTATCACCGCGTTGGAGTCATTTAATCATCAGCGCTTATCCCATCTAGCATAGTCGCTTTGACGCGGACCCGTGGGGGGAAGCGTGAGTAACAAACAAACGAATCGTTCAAGCCCCTGAGTGAAGCGGTTTTCCGCTTGTAATATTCAAGGTGCCCGCAGGGCACCACATGCGATCCTCCCGCACCGAAGAGTGAAATGCAATTCGGGGTAAGAATGATGGTCGAGTGTCTAAGGAGGATGACTTGTTTTTGGCCAGAAAATCCGGCCGAGGAACAGCTTGACCCCTGTCCCAGGAGAGAAATGTTTTTAATCTCTGACCATCGTCTCCCGGAGGCAAGTGCGACCAGGAAGGCAGTCTTAATGGTGACATTTTTCAAATGGCGACTTCACTAAATAGTCTAAGTAAAGACGGTATTAAGGTCCCAGGGTGGACCACCTTCCCTGGCCGGGGGTCGCGAGTTTAAACATCCCTCCAGAAGGAGACGGATCGATCCAAATCATCGGTAATGGTCGACCCGTCCTCAAACCCTCTGTGAATCGCTAGGATCGACTTGTAATTCCTGACTGTTGAAGTTTCAAGTCCTGATTATTGAAGCGTTCGGTGAGAAGTCAGCTATCCTCTCGGTTACAGACCCCGATCGGATATACTTCTCACTTCACTCACACCATTGGAAGTAGGGTCCAAGACGGCTTAGGTAGCGTCCATGGTTAGATCTCCTTCTTCCTCCCGCTGATATGAGCGAGCAGCCCTCTGCGAAAAGCCTGAATCTCGGCATCGTTGCGGGATAATGGCCCCTCAGTTCAACCTCTAGATGTTCCCGTGACAGACTGGCATTCCCCCCGTCCGAAGAGATATTATATCCTTACGGATCGGCAGAACGGCAGCCCGAAGCTGCTAAGCGATCTACCAAAACAAAAAGATTGGCCCCGAAACCAAGTGTTTCGGCCAAAAGGGAGCTATGAGATTGAACACGATACCTCCTCCCGCCAATTTTTCGAACTACACGATAAATGGAATTGGGTGGGAGGCATATGGCGTGAACCCCAACCAGTCTATCGCCAGAGCTGTGACGACGTACGCTCCCAGGACGTGAGTCCGGTGCAGTACAGAGGGAGCTCGTGACTCAGACAAGAGGCGCACAGGTCGATCTGAGGGTATAGAACCTCTCGAGATCTTCTGCACGATTTGTCAGTTCAGATCCATTCCGAGGGAGGCCGCGTCTCCACCGCGCGACCGTCGGCGAGGAAGTTGACGGCCCCCCGGAATATGGACTGCGGACAGGGTGATTTCCTGGTCTCGACACCACACTATGAAACGCATGGGCATCGGACACAGGGTCCCGGTGACCGAGTCCCTCCCTGCTTGTTGATGTAAGCCACCACGGTGGAATTGTCCGTCTGGACCAAGACACTGGAGTTGTGAGTCACCATCGCCTCGAAGGCAGCTAGTGTACATTCCACAGCCCACAGCTCGAGCATTGACAATTGCTCGTGCCTCGGTTGGGTGGTCCACGTCCCGAGGTACTGGGTCTATGTGTGAACCCTCCCCACCGCAACTTCGACGCTCCATTCGTAATTACGTATCGAAACAGGAACTCGCGGGTAAGGGTGAAATCCCCTGAGTCAGGTTGGGGCGGTGAGACCACCATGTCTGTTGTTTCCCGATTCCTGATCTCCTCATGGGAAGCGACATTAACGGGACTAGATCGGAGACTGCTACAAGCCGAGGTGATGCGAAGCCAGTCTCTATCAGGGGCCTGATTGAGTTTGGTGCCCGTGAGGAAGAACATAGTGACGACTGTCTTCGCGTCTCGTCATGACAACCATCCACCCGCCTCGGCCGACGGTTTCTAGCAATGCCCCGTGAAGCCAAAGTTAGGCAGCCGAGCAACCCAGGATATCCCCATGGTCTTGAGAGGGGCGTCAGGCGTTGATTTTGTCGAAATTGCAGTTAGCCGTCTCTTGCACGACCGGATGGTACAACTGACCATCTCGGACGTCACCGGCGTCCTTCAGGCGAACGGGGGCCGTAGATAAGCCAGTCGGGGGGGGGGGTCCAGGTACGCAGAGGTGGGACCCTGTGAACCGAGGAAGCGCAACACTTCCGGGTCACCAAAGTGAAGACCCTGGGAGAGTTGGAAAGTCCGAAGGGGAGGAACACGTTATCGTACGAATGGCCCTGGATTGGAATCTGAGCCAGCGACAGTCAGAATGAGCGACTGGGACGTGTAGGTAGGCGTCTTTCAGTCCAAAGAATATGCCCAGATCCCCTCACACGGAAGGCAGATGCGACCGCCGAGGAGTTTCCATCCCGAACTCTTGGCTTGATGTATCTGGTTCAGGACGGGACGAAAGGCCCGGGTCTTCTGTTGGGGGGCCAAGAGAACGTTGACCAAAACCCCTATGGTGAAGGGGGGGGGGGTGGGGGGTGACGAGGGGAGATCAGGCCAGACCTACCGCCAGAAGAGAACCCTGAGAACTTGGTTTCTTCGGACGCCCCGGAAGGGGGGTAGGTCTCGTGTGGGAAGTCGCCGGGGGTGTCGCGGTGACTTCTATTCGATACCACGCTCGGCACCCAAGGTGTGGGAGAGATGGCTGGCCATTCCCGCAAGTAAGAAGAATAAGCGGCTGCCCACCGGAGGGGAAGGGATCCCTACCTATGGGGAGAGTACCCGCGGGCTCCCGCCGTGCCCTCAAGCTTTAGACTGGCTTCACCTTCCCAGGCGCCTTGCTTTTGGGAGGGGGTGAGCCTTCATCCTGGCGCCGGGCTTTGAGTAGAAGGTGCCGGGCCTGCGGGTTCTTGGGGTGGCTTGAGCATGGGCCGGATTCGCATGTTGGCGGCACGGCTTTTTATGAAGAGGAGGAGCAGGGAACACGATGATTCTTCTTAGGCCGAGACCTCCCTGAGGAGATCTTCGCCTGGAGGCTACTTGAGCGCCGCTCAGACGCGACACGTTCCGCGAGGCAAGCAAGGAATCGCTGAACTGACCTCCTCCGAAGAGGACGTCCCGCGACTTCGGCTTGGTTTTAGAAACCTCCGATGCGAGATCGGAGCTCAGGGTGCGCAGAAGTGAAAACCAGGCATTGTCTCGCGCAGAAGAAGGAAGCAGCTGAGGCAAAAGCGCCAGAGAAATCGGGGGAGGCCTCCGGTCTCTGGCTTGCACTAGCAAAGAGCTTAGGAGTCAAGGCAAATCCGAGGCCTCGGGGAGAGAAACTCGCTGCGACCACGAGATCTGACGGTCAGTGGGCTGAAGGACCCATAGAGAATGCGTGCTAAGGTATGCCAGGAGGGTACCGTCAGGTCGAGGTGCCTTAACTGATACTCCCAATAAGGGGGAGAATGCAGTAGGGGCACCTTTTCCTTGAGCCGCCAAGTCAAGGTCTATTGTTGGAGTCCTCAGGAAAGAGTTGTAATCTCCTTCGGTAGTTCTCAATGGACCTGAGCAAAAGTTTTTCACCGGCGTTATGATGAGAGCTTCTGATGGAATGCTACCGGAAACGGCCTCCAGCAGTAGACCTACGTCAGTCGGGAGGGCCAATGCCTGGACACGTTCCGGAGGAGGATAGGGAAGCCCAAATTGAGCTGTCCCTCCTCCGCTACTCTCCTTTCAGGAGCGAAGGATCCAAGCCGACTCTCGGCAGCTCGGCGCAGGCACAGTGGGGGTTGCACGCGGGCAAAAGAGTCCACCTCTTCCTACGGAGTGCTACTTGCTGGCCGAGAAAGGACGACGAGGATCGTCACCTGGCGGTGACTTACTCGAGGCCTAGGTCTCCCTCACTGCGGTGACCTCCGAAACATTGGGAAGTCTGCGGCCTCGAAGAGTCTGAGAGGACGAACGGCATAGAATGAGCAGAAAGAGGCGGTGGGCCAGGCGTCGCCACGCTGGGCGGCGGATGCCTGAGCCCCCCTAGCGGGGACCGAGCCAATACTGGCGTTAGGCTGGGCAGTCGGAGCCAGAGGGCCCAACTGAACCAGCCCGACCTCTGGACGAGCGGACAGGCCCGAGAAGATGAGGAAGGCCCGGGGAGAGAAAACAAAGAGAGGATAAGGAAGGAGAAAGAAGGGATTGGAGGGGTTAGACTAGAACTGAACAAGGCACCGGCTAATGGTACAAGGCTGTGTACCAACGCCAGCGATGGTCACCAACCATAAGCAGATGAGACGCTTGCAAACAGCGGCGCCCCTGCTCCACTCGACAGGAATCGTGTTGCAGCTCACGACAGCACCTTCGGTTACCGGTGGCTGGGCAGCCAGCGGCGGAGGCGCGCGTGGATGTAGCTATAGGCCCGGAGGGGCGCCCGCCCAGTGGAAGCCCAGGTCGAAAGACCATACAAGACTGTCCTACCCCAGCATTCCAGCCCGACTGGGGTGGTAAGCTACGTACGGGGACGCAGCACAAAACCTGGTGAAAAGGTTGGCGTGCGGCGGTGGGTACAATGAGCCCCCACAGGAGCAGGCCACGGAGCCTGACTGCAGCAGGCGGACCCGCCGCGGAAACAGGTGCAGGATACCGAGCACAGTACCCACCGGGACCGTAACAACGCTAGGTATCGACAACAATGGCGTTGGATTAACGCCACTCACCACTACCGGAATGTCCGCAACCGCCAAGTCCCCAGGGGATATGGCAGAGCAAACCACGCCAGCCTGCACCGGTAAAGCCCCTAGGGCTAGACCAGGCAAGTGACAAGAAGTCATCCCACTGACACGCTGCAGAATAGCTGAAGCTACACCACCTTCGGGTGCCCCCAAAGCAGCGGGGACTGTCTTGGAGGAACCTCGGACCGGAGCCCGACTACCGCCCCCCTTTCTCCGTAAGCGCAACACGAGAGGTGTACCCATGTTCAATGGCGGCCCATTGAACGTCCGACAGCCCGATACAAAGAGAGGAGCACCGCCTGTGGTTGACACAAAGAGGATGGGGGTCCCATGAATGTATGGATGCGGGGCAGCGTATGCAATTGTGCGACATTACGGGGTGAGCGTAGCCTAGATGGAAAAGCATGCGCGATAAAACCGCAAAAAGAAAATAACAGCTTGCCGTGGAGGTCTCCCGCTACTCAACGTTAGGACTACAAAAACCAACTCGGTAAATGAGTCACCAACGTTAAAGAAATTTCACACAGTTTTCGGATAATATTTTATTAATTCCAAGCATTAATAAATAAGATACACACTACCCCAAAATGACCTGTTTTATTGATAGAAAAAAACTACAAGAAACAGAACCCAGGGCTCAACATACAACCAAGGCACTCCAAAGCAACGCAACACGTGCGCAATGGCTGCCTTTGTTTTACCTTTTTTTCCCGCTATACGTCACATGACCGCAACGCGGTAAGAAAAGGATACATACTAAAGCCTCCGACGGGCGTAAAAATCTCGGTAGTTTCCAACAAATGAGAGCGCTATAAATCCAGTATATATCTATAATCCCAGTAATATATCCAGATAAGTAGGTATATATATAGTAGGAGTATTCCGTTTGAGCGCAACAGTCCAGTAATCAAAATCTCAGATATAATTTGGCTGCAACAACAAGCTGCGATGAACACGCGTCCGTCTGCATGGCCTTGCCAAAATGGAATTGGAGGAAGAGTAAAGGTCGTCAGGGTGTGACCTGGGGTCACTGTTTAGGACCATTTTCTCTTTTATAGGGGTGCTAAATTAGGTATTTTGGGGCATTCCACTTCTCGAAAGGGAAATGCAATATATTGCATATCCAACATTGGTGTAAAGGAAATCAGCTCAGTGGAATGATTTAGTCCTCTGTTATTCCTGTGGCCCATGTTGCGTGGGTGGGTGGGTTCACGAACAACCTAACAGTGAGTCTGTTTTACTTTCCAGCATAAGCCATTCCATTATCCATATCAGGTAATCGGTCTCAAATCCATGACCCTCAGCTGCCCCTTGTCATCAGAAGTCCCAAGTCTATAACCACTGTGCCATGTGCTCCCACAAAAACTTTCCCAAAACATATTTCACTATAAGTAATTATGGTTTTTAGGGTGAACTATGGCCCATCTTGACTGCAAAATGAGTTAATAAAATAACATGTGAGCTTAACCGGAGATGGCCTTTAAATATCAGTGATTCAAATCGCCTTCAAAGTTGAAACAATTGGGGATCTGAAATGAAAACAAAGACTTTTTAATAGTTGTAATCAGTTTCTAATATATGACTAAATCTTTTTTAAAATTGGTTGAAGTTTTTATAAATTACTGACGAGTTTGCCACTCCCGGGAATATATAATATTTCCTAGATTTCCTATCTCAAACCACACCCTTTAAAAAGGGGTGAACTCCTGACTAATGAGTCGCTTACAGACACAGAACATCACAACAGCATGTGGCCATATCTCGGCATAAAACAAAATGCTGCCATTTAAATACCGAGTAATTGAAATATAATCATAATCTTGACTTGCTCACAAACAATGACGCAAAGTATTCATATGTCTACAGAATGGCAAACATAATACTAAGGTTTTACATCATCTTTCACTCTGAGCAGAATTTTTGACCGACTTTTGAGAGAATTTAAGCAGAGCAATTTTAAAATACCCTCAAGGTCATTACATAGTGTCAGACCGTTTGCCGCTCGGATGATGAATTTACGTCACTACGCGTCATGTCAGAAACGGCTAGTGGTGACCAATCGGCAGTCGCGTCTTGCCAATAAATCACTCTCCCTGTCTCCCTCCGCCGGCCTGCCTCTTTTGGCCCAAGGTACAGAATCACAATCATTGGACTTAAAGTCAACTCTGGAGCGGTGCCGCTCGTGACGTATCGGGCGTCTGCCGCTGACATGAATAGTGGCGTACCAAAGCCGGTACGCCGCGAGGCGGCAATACTCACCATCAAGGCATCACTTCAAGATCAGCTCACACACCTCATAATCAGCTCATCATTAATTGATACATTGAGTTTTAAGACTGCCTTTACTTTTATGCAATCACATTCTCCAGGTTTTGATAATTCCCAGAACTTTCTTTGCTTACCACTTGCTGTCAGTATAATTGGCCTTTTGGTGGTTTCCATAAAGCTAGCAATGGCTGTGTAATGTAATGTTAAAGGGATTAGCAACAATAATGCGAGATAATAAAAACAAATTTTAGATTACATGCTTTGGTTGTTTATTTTGATAATATTCTTAAGCTTTTGAAATTAAACGCAAGCAATCAAAATATGGTCTAACGAACCTAATACACCTCAAAGATGTTAAAGGTTTGGGGTAACCTGATCCTGGATCCAAATTTTCATGTTGTTTTTATCCTTCACATGGAGCATATCACCAACAACATCCGATTACCTATTAACAAATTTGAGCTAAATCGGCCCAGCCATTTGGATAATTAGAAGCCAAAATGTGGACTAATTGGCCCATAAAGACCTTGTGTGTGTTCATAAATGTGGTATACACACTTTTAGACCAGTTTTGTTCATAAAATCACAAGGAAAACCATTTCCTGGGCTTAATTTTTTCACTGGCGTAATGATAAAAAATATGATCTTTCTTCTGATACCAAAATTCTACATTTTTGGATGGGATAAATGGGGGACAAGGTTGTCGAATGGGTCACCCACCTTAGATATATACTCCAGGCTGCATCCAGACATAAAGCCTAAAACTACTGTTTGGTTAGTATCACAGACTACACAAATTAAGGAATGGTAGTTTCTTAAGGCTGTCCTAAGTACACAGGTAGGTTAAAGAACACCGTCTAAGTCAGTCCTAATTAATTGACAAAATCCATACACTTTTAAATCTGCGACAAGAACATCAGCATTAACTTGACCTGCACTATAATGACTTTAAGTGACCCTGAATGACTTTTTGACCTTGAGTGACCTCTAAATCAACTTTAACAACCTCCACACCTGTACTTTACATAAGCCCTTGTTTTCAATACATAAGTATTTTTGGAGACTGTGTATATGGCTGGAGAGAACGTGGTTGAATTTTTTGTTATCCTTTATCAGTCGGGGAAAATGTTTCAAATCATCAATTTTTTGGGATCAGTGGGTTTGCCACCAATCAATTAAATTTTTAGGCCTCATGCCAATCTCTCACCTCTTCAAAAAGAATTATGAGTCTTGGTATGTCTTCTCCGAGGAGCCTCAGCTTTCTTCTTCGTTTCATGGTACCGCTGGTGGATCTTCTTTTCCCTTGTTCTTCTTCTTGCAGGCTGATTCTTGTTTTCGTCTTTGTTAATCTGTTCATTTCATGTTAAATTCAGTTCAAAGCCTTAAGATTAAGAATTATGTCCCTTGCTGGGATTGTTTTTGCAATTTTCGCCTTATTTTCCTAATTCCAGACTGATTCCTAATTTACAGATATGACTAGGAAAGGTTTGGAGGGGGGGGGGGGACAAATTCTTCCTACTAAATGACACTGTAGCCAAATTTGATTACACAGTAAATCCAGACTTATAATGACTAGAGGGCCTTCAAAAACATTTTCCATCACATCAACTTACTGAGGAAATTGCAATGTTTCCTAAAATTCTAGTCACAAAGTAGCTAATTCGGAAATTCACCGACGAGGTGCCTTTACCCACATTATCAGCAAATTCCTGATAATTTAAGCGTTGAACAGGAATTGGAATGTTAAAGAAACACTTATGCGTATTGCTGGTATTCTGAAAGGGAGTCTTACTTTAGACCTGTGTTTAACACCAGGGTTAGTCCTACATGGAGAGGACTTTATCTTCCAGCATACTTTAAAAGACTGCAAGTAAACGGTGTCCATCCCCCTGGCCAAGATGGCAGTCCTGAACATGAACCTCAGATGACCTATGACCTTTGATATCATCCACATATGAAAGACCCCTATTGCACCTTAAACCAAGTCTGGTTTAAATCAGACTTCAACTTTTCGAAGGACTACCTGAAAACAAAAACCTAACCAAACGAACCCACATACATACAGATATGCACGCTCTCGCAAAAATCCCCCTACTGCTTTTCAAGCTAGGGGGAATGAAATGTGCTGTAACAGGTGAGAAATTCTCATGATGGGCTGGAATGGCCCATCCATGAGGAATACTCTCACCCGCTCTTTTATTTTAATTTTCAGTAATTTTGAAAGAAAAAGTCTCCTAATGTATGACTAACCCTGGTTTAAACCCCCTAAAATGCATATCCCAACCAAATCGCAAAAGATTAGCATTGCTCACATACCTTACATATTTTAAATCCCTCAAAAGTCCACAGTTCCGAAAAATAATTTGATCAAAAATCACAGTAATGTGTTTGGAAAGTTCCCCAATTGCCAAAGTTGCAGGCCAAACAGTAGTAGAACCCTACGGTATTAAAATTTTCGCCAAAATTGGTGGGTAAAAAATTTGGGGCAATCGTGGCAAGCCTTCACAAATCACCCATTGGCTACCAATTGCCTGATTTGGCAATAACTGCAGAAGCCTTCCACCTGTATCATGAATAGTATACACATGCTCAACCATCAAACACCTGGAAATACTAGTAGAAACTAGCACCTTTAACCTAACTTTTACACAGCTGTTTAACCCCATGCAATCGTCTTTTTATATTTAGAGCCATTTAAAGCATCGGCGACACAATTTTGAACCCCCCACCTAATTTAGTAGGAACATGCAAGAGCTACTACTCTGCAAAAATCAGAAAAATCCATTACGGAATCTTGCCAATAGGCGTACAAGGTAAATGAGTTGACGTTATAAGTGCCCTTATATGCCCATCTCTTCCATTAACTAGATTTTTAAGAAAAATCAATTTAACTAACCCGTAATGAAATTTTCAATACAATTTACACAGGATGAAGTTAGGGCAATAAATAATCTAATTAGTTGTCAAAGGTGTCGCCGTTGATATTTTTTGTTTTATTCTGGTTTTGGTGAGAATAAATGAGACTTTCAAACAGCTGTGCCTATTTTTGTCATTGCAAAAAGTTCTCTAATATTAACAGAAATGGATACAATTCCCAGGGGTAGAATTTCGTGCGAGTCTGCGAGTCGACTCGCGCAGAGACGCTCCGCAAAATTGATCAGCGCGAGTCCATGTGAACTTTGCGTAGACCGTGGACGGCATTGATAATCACTCACACCACTCAACCATTCTAAGTTTTGTGAACCGATGCAGTGTTGGTAATGACCATTTACTAGTTACGATTTTAAGCCAGTTTTGGACTCCTGCAACTGTAAGGCCTACTATAAGAAATTTGTGCGAGTCCATGGACTCGCACAAAAATATATTGTCCGAGAGGTCCACTTGGAACTCCACATGCTTTTTTAAACGGAAATTCTACCTCTACCCGCTCAATTCACTGGCCTTTAATATTAGTTTGCACCAATGTTCACTTTAACACTCACCTTTGTTGTCCTTTTAATCGTCTCCGTAGCCTCCCGCTGTCTTGAAGAAATTGGCAAAGGCTTTAGGGATTGGTGGCTTCTTTGTTATGCTGCCTTCTTCCTCTGGCAGGTGATTCTTGGAGATTTTCCTGGAGACATCCTTGAGCCTGTGTAAAGAAACTTAAGTGCCCGTCTCTGGATCCTGGTCTGCTGAAACAGTGAGTGTGTAGCTTCTCCCGTCAGCAAGAATAGTCGTCCAATCGTCTCGAGAAGCATTGGACCTCAAAAAACACTGAATTTACTGAGAAATTTGCATTCTTCTCTCAACTATCGGTTGCAAAAAACTTAAGCATGAAAATGTTGAAATTTACATACCATATTCTCTAATCAACACTCCCTTAAATCCCCCACCACTCTTTTTTTTTTTAAATTGGACGTTTTTTTTATATATGTTTAAATTCATTTTTGAATGCCAATTTTTTTTTTTTTTTTGAATAGCTTTATAGGTTGTAGAAAAAATCATTATAACTTGTAGTTTGACAAAACTAAGTCTAAAATCAAATGGCAACCATGGAACGAAGTTCCCGGGCAAATACAATCAGGGACTATTCGGAAGAAGTCCGCCGACGTGGAGTGGACGAACTATTAAGTGAGTTCCAACAATCACTTGGTTTTGTCAAATAAAAGTTATTAATTGAGATGCCAATGCTACAAACTTTCATTGACCAAAACCATTTCTCCTTAAGTGTTTTTATTGGTATAAGAGTGCCCATCTGACAAAATGTTTTTTTTTTATCGTCAGGCTAATTAAGGCATTAACAGCAGTTATCTAATTCGTAACGCTAAAAGATTGGAGCACCAAGATAGCAATTAAACTCCCTTTTGAAGCTCTGCAAGTCCTGGTTTGCTGTTCCATGGAGCAGGAAGGGCATCAAAAAGCCTACAGAGAATGGGAGAAATGATCCTTTTGTAGGAGGCCAAATTGGACCTGGGATTTTCAAGCAAAGTTGTGAGACCTGAACTGAGCGCCTAAGGCAAGGGGTAAACTTAGAGAAGTCAGGGGTAGCAGCTGGATGAGCGAGACTGGTGCTTGTCATAACAGCGGTTGGGAAAGAGTGGCATT
>JAMKCH010008617.1:0-31373 GCA_023653785.1 Ophioderma brevispina
CTATGTTAGATACACACAGCAGCCAGCAAAGTCTTCCCAAAGTCCCGCTGTGCATGGATTACACCAACATCAGGTCACGCACTGCTGCCATTTCAAAACACAGACATTTACTTCGCATTTCCCAAGAAAAATCGATGACCGTGTAAAAAAATTTTTGTCTAAAATGGTTCCTTTTATACCACCCGAAACCGTTCAACAGAAAAACTTCTAACCGGTCACATATTTTTGTTTTCAAACCTTATAATTAAACCCGAATATCAAATTTCCACAGACGCCTACTAAAGTCTGTTGTTGAGACTCTTATTTGAACAATGACACTCATAACAATAGCTCAGCAGGATGTTGTCGGCTGCTGTGGATACAAGATACATGAGAGACCTATCAATGAAGGTGGTTGACCCGATCGTCAACATCGTCTCCTCCACATATTACTCCATCAAAATTGAGCTTTTGGTGTCAGAAACAATTTTTCTTGTTACCCTGGTGACATTTTTGGCACAGGTAATGATTCTTTCGATGTTGTAAACAAAAACGCCTCCAAATGGGGTATACCACACTATTAATGTCCGGGGGGCACTTGTATTCAAAGGTGGATATGATGCGTGAACATGGACTTTCAAAATGCACCCTAAACGACTAAAAACAAGCTAAAACATACCCTGAACAAGTATTTATATCTGTTTTGCTACCCTAAACAAGTAAGCAATGCATTGCGTCCTTGGTATACACTTTATTTTCTTGCTTTGCTTTACTTCCGAAATTCCGATTACAATATTTTTGATGATTTTGATCCCTGCTTAATGAGATAACCTAAACACGTACATCACAATTTCAGGGTTAAGAAAAAAAACATACATTTTTTTCCATAATTTGCAGTTTTTGACACCCTAAACAATGCGCGTACATCGCCTGTTGGAAAAAAGGGACCCTTTTTACGTGTTTCTTGTTCACGCATCATATCCACCTTTGAATACAAGTGCCCCACGGGTTAATGTCTATCGAACCTTGATGGGGGGCTCCCACCTTAGTCATCAATATGTGAACTCTTTTCGTGGTTCCTGTGGAGCCCTGCCTATATGCCTGCTAAGACATTGTGCCAGGCATTCCCTTTATAATCATAATCTTGATAAAATCTACTATTCTATAGATTGCATATATTCATTGCAAAAAAAAATAAACTCACACAAATCCGCTGTCCCCTTTACGGCTTGCACTGTTTACTGACTAACTACTTCGATTTTTTAGAGCAGATATAAATCCCCTAAACAATGTACGGGCCGCGTACAATCGCCTGTTGGAAAAAAGGGACCTTTTTTATTTACCGTTTTTCTTGGTCACACGTCATCATATCCACCTTTGATACAGTGCCCCACGGGTTAATGTCTATCGAACCTTGATGGGGGGCTCCCACCTTAGTCATCAATAGGTGAACTCTTTTCGTTGTTCCTGTTGAAGCCCTGCCTACATGCCTGCTAAGACATTGTGCCAGGCATTCCCTTTAGATCATAATCTTGATAAAATCTTACTATTCTACTATAGATTGCAATATATCTTGCAAAAAAAATAAACTCGCCAAATCCGCTGTCTTTAAGACGCTTGAATGTTTACTTCGATTTTTAGAGCAATCAAGATCCCCTTTACCTGGTAAGGATTCCTATTTTTGCACATAGTGCTGCAGCACCAACCGTTTAGGAGATGGTACCGCCGGGGCCGGAATAATAACATTTTTCATCATAGCTAAATTGACCGTAGCGATGTGGAGGTTCATGAAAACGGTGATGACAAAATTAAATGGGTGGCAATTTTGCAATTACGACGCCATTTTCCAAATGGAGCCATCTTAAAGCCAAAAACCCCTATGAGACAACTTTGGTGTAACGAATGTTTTTTCTGGGTCAAGGAGTTCATAAAACTTTCCCCAAGCTATAAACTGTTGCATTGCCGATATTTTTCCAAGATGGCTGACATTTTAATGACACAAACCTGCATTTGACTTATATAGGCCTATGAAGAAGATTTGTGGTGTCAAATTAAAGATTTTCTTGGTAAGGAGTTTAAATAAACTATTTCAAAAACTTAGAGGATATAAAAGTATTGTGCATGTGGATTTAAACAGCAATATTCTCAAACCTGTCAGATGAGTCGTGCGTCAGGTTATTCATGGACTACCATTGACAACCCAAAAGGTGACACCTTGCCTACTCTATAATGTATTCACCCAATACATATATCTGAATTGCATGGGAATTTTGATATTTAGGCCTGTATTACTTTGTAGAAACTATTTTTTGTTTGTTTCAGATATGTCAAGAGTATAAAAATGGCCACGAATTTCGAACCACTTAATGGCATGGTCACATGCACACCTATCGGTAGTCAATGTTTTGAGGTTTTCCGTTCATAAGGGTCATAAAGCGTTCAGTTAGGAAGTTCTAATGAGGAGTTACAGAGGATTCTGTGTTGGTATAATTATAAAGCATCTGGGTTAATTATATTTTTCTCACTTTGCCCCATGAAGCCTGACTTGCAGTAAGTTACACTCTCTTGGGTACTTGTATTTAAATTTGGGCTAACCTGGAAAGAGTGACAATGCAAATAAACATCCCCTTTATATTCATCCTACAGTTTGAGAATAGTTGTTATATGACTCCTGACCCAAAAACACTCATTTTTGACAACCAAAATCATCTTCCTTAGGATATATCATAAGAAATATACGTTTTCTTTGACGAGATGTCGGCCATCTTGAAAATAGCCGTTTATATAAAATTTCCATGACTCAGACTTCTGGCAACTGTATATTGAACCTCTCAACCTCTTGACCCAGGCAACATATATACATTCCGTGGTATCACTAGTCAAACATAGTAGTGCTATTTACCTTTTAAAATGGGGCGGCCTTTTTTGAAATTGTTTTTGGTTTAATGAAAATTTGGCCATCACTTTTATTTTTGTCATCACGTATTGTCATGAACACAAACCAAACCACCCAATGGGTTGTTAGAAATCAGCCCTTTTCCACCTGATGCTGCAGCACTATCAATGCATTCACTCAAAAGAAGTCGTCAAATCAGCATGCTTAAAATGCATTTTCAAAAGCCGATTGACGTCTTTTTTAAATTGGTGTTTCCCATAATATTTCTATTTTTAATATCTTTATGTTCACTCTGTTAGGTTTTTACATCTTCCTTAGTTATGGCGACTGTTAGAATCCTGTCACCCGTGCCTATTTCAAGAAATAAAAGAGACATGAATACTATGCCCTTTCCCTTTCCTCCTCCACCCTTCTGAGGTAATTAGCTGCAAGCACCGTTATTTATATTCCGTCGCGTAGTTACTGATCTTATACAATGCCACCGCAGTCGGTCTGTTTTGATTTTCCTACATTAGGCTTTCATTGTAAAGGCAAATGGCTGTTTTGGGGTCCGGTGGTTGAAATTGAAAAGACCTACAAACGCGATTTGCATTGGTTGTTAGGTCAAGACTTGTGGTACAGACACAAACATTGCGGTTTTGAACAAGTCACCTCATAGCACAACACTCTCAGAAATCGACCGATTAGAATTCGGTTCAGTAAGAAGTCTCTCTCTTTCTTCCTCTCCTATCCCTCTCTCTCTCTCTCTTCTCCTCCTCTTCTCTATCTCTCCCCGCGTTTTTGGGTCATTCGAGTTGTCACTGGGCACTACGACCGTTATTCGTGGAATTTAAAAGTTCTGAATTCAATCAGATTTGAAATATTTTTGTTTGTGTAATATGAAAATATCCCACTATAACTAAAGATAGTAACCTAAAATGCGCATTCCGAAATTTGAGATGAATCGGATTTTGTTTAGTTTTCGCGTTTGAATGCATAAACATTTATGTGTAGTGTTTACTCCCATAAGGATCTTTGTATAACAAAAATTCTGGATCCGGAAATTTTTATAACAAAAGTTGTGATTTTCTAGATGAATGAAGGAATTCGATTGTTAAGCTTAGCAATTTCAACACCGTGATTAGTAATAATATGGACAAGACTTTGTATATGTTATCTGCAAAAACACAGTTTTTTTGGAAATTTAGGGCGCCCTCCTCAGGAAATCTCTGCAGTTCGCCTTAACGGAATAAACCCGCAAAGGTTTCCGAAATCATTACTGTAATCAATCAGGAAATTGTGTCTAGATGGGTCAGTCGGATACTACTCCCGTTATTCTTTGCAAACATCACTTTTGCACCTTGAAATAGTTGACCGGCATCCCAGAAGGGTTTGATCAACGAAACGAGATACCAATATCGGGAAAATTTAGAGAAAAATATACTTGCAATATACTGTCTGCCGTGACCCGCTGGCTGCGTGTGGCCCCGGAGAGGGGTAAAGTTTACTATGGGGTCAAAAAGTTTAAACTGCTCCAAATCTAATGAAATGTAGCTCAAATATTCCTAGTAACCAGGAAGTTAAAAAAAGTCAATTGGGTCCATGTGTGGGGTGTCTCCTTCCAAGATTATTGGGGAAAAGGCTACTGTCATTTTTTATTCAAGAGAGGTCAACGTTTGCAATAATCCCCCAGATTTCTTTGTAAAACAGATTTAAAAGTATTCAAAATGTGTTTTTATTTTTGCATAAGTTGGTTCCCTTTATAGGGAGGGGTTCCATTTTCCTCCCATCCCCCATTAGAGTCCACAGGGAATTTTGTATCCCATTCAATGATAACAAAGAAGATGCTTAAGTGCAAAAGCATTTCATATTTGGGGGATCAATATCATTTAAACAATATTTTTTAAATATTTTTTAAAAGAAATCTAGGTTATTGCAAAGGGTGGACCTTTCTTGAATAAACAAATGACCTTTAACCTATTTTCCCTATATCTTGGAAAGGAGGCACCACACGCATGGACCCACTTGACCTTTTTTACTTCCTGGTTACCTAAGAAGATTGGTTTGAGCTATTAGATTTAGAGACATTTTTTAAAACATTGGATTGACCCCATAGTAAACTTTAAACCCTCTCCAGGGCCACACGCAGCACGGTCCCCGGCCAACCTTCTTATTTTCAAAATTTATTTTTTCGTGGCTGAATTTTCCGTGTTCAGATATGGCATCACCGTCTTGTTATAAAATCAGCCTGATGAACAAATTGTAGCATTGCTTTAGGGACTTCAGAAGTCCTCCCTTGCGTACACGTTCACCAAAGATGTGTAAAACCAAATTCTATCCTATGGTGAAAGGTGTTTTGCTGCAGCTGCACCAAAGTTGTTGAAGCAGGTTGCCGTGCAAGCTTAGTGCAGTATCGAACATACCTCTGCACAAAAAGGACTAACGCAACTTGTTCCAAATTGCATCGTTTAGTTAATATGGTTTGATCATCATCTCAGTGTGCATTACATATTTTCTGCCAATTTTGAATATTTTAAAGCACCTTTTTTCAAGAAGCGCCCCCAATTTCTTAACAAATTGGAGAATTTTTACACGTTTGCATTGGTAACTGGCTAGTCAACCATACCTGTGAATGGTTAGCTCGAAAAATGTCTGGTCTTCGCAACGAAGGGCATTTTGAATTAGAATAATTATTATCGGGATCCCGATATAATTCAACGGCTGCTTGAAAACGGCCTTACCAATGTGAAATAGCCGGTAAGTAGCGCCACGTACGTGTATACGCTCATCCATTATTTGTTTTATTGGTCAGGAAAACAAGTTAGAGATTATTTTAGAGGTGGACTGTATTTCATCCTGGGCGGACATAAACGTAGCATTTCCGCTCTGCCATTAAGTCCAATCTGGGATCCCAATCTTAATTACAAATCGCTTATTGTATGATAATAAGTATTTTTTTTAGCATTTTCGTTCGCAGGTATAGTTGTCTAGACAATCACCAACGTATGTGCCCAAAATAGCACAATTTTTTGAAAATTGGGTGCGCTCTTCACAAATGTGCCATTATGGCTTTAAGTAGCTTGCTGTGTGACAATTTTTGATATGTTGTACGTGCAATTTCATCACTTTTTCACATGTTTGTGTATTTTTAAATCCTGCTTTGTATTTACTGGTTTTTTGCTGGTCAAATTCATGGTTTTTAAATCTTTCTTTTGTTTTTATATTCTGTATCTTTTATGTACAGCGCTTGAGCTGTTTACATCGTAAGGCGCTTTATAAGTCCCACTTATTTATTATTATTTCTCAAATGGGCTCCAATTATTTAATGCCTGTGAATAGAGATGTCAAACACTTGTTATGCATGTTTGTTTGCGCTTTGGGGAGTAAATAATGAGGGGAAATATAGTCACGTAAACGGTCACAAGAGCCTAGCCTCGCCTACATACCACTGGTTGATGAACATATAGTAAATGTCTATTCTGTTTTAACATCCTTACAAACAATTTGGGAAATCATTTGAAACAGATCGGATCGTTTAGAAATATTTAGCCCCATGGTCGTGTCGTGCTGACAAAAACAGTTTCAGATATAGCAAGGACCGTGCAGGATAAGCAGAGATAAGCGCCCTCATTTTCTTCATAATAACATATTTAAGGACTTACTCCCCCAGCAAAAACCCAAACCATACGATTTTTTTTTTTCAAATTGTTGGCTTTCATCAAATATTCCCCACACCCACACTCTTCCCACAAAGAATAGGGAATATTTAAAGCCAAAATGACACGGTATCGTATGTTGTATTTTGTTTCTGAGGTGTAAGTCCTTAACTATGTTCATATGCATAAAAAAAATCTGTAACCTGCATCCAACCTAATTATCTCCTTACGCTGCGTTGAAGTGTTTGTATTCTTTCTTTTTGTGGGAAGAGTGGTGGGTGCTGGTGAAATTTGAAGCAGAACTAAAAAAAAATCGTATGGTTACTTTTTTTGCTATGAATATTGAAAAAACGGCCGGCGAATATCCGTTAGGTGGATGTCCGTCTACCGATATCATCTAGCCGAATATCCCATATCCTGTTAACATGTACCGTGCTCCGCCTGCACTTGTGCGATCTTTTTGTGAAGCAACTTGGGCAAAATAATTATCTCACCAATTTGAACGGAATCTACTTGTCTTTTTGGGGCGATGGCGAGTTGACAAGAAACTCTACCTCGCCAAACGACATTTTACTTTTTTTGAAGTCAACTTGGCAAGAAAATCTATCTCGCCATGACGTCATCCACTTTTTGTGAAGTCAACTTGGTACACAAATCTTTCATCTCGCCAAGATGACATCTACTTTTTTTGTGAAGTCAACTTGCAAGATAATCTATCTCGCCAAGACGACTCTACTTTTTGTGAAGTAAACTTGGCAAGAAAATCTATCTCGCCATGACGTCATCCACTTTTTGTGAAGGTGACTTGACAAGATAATCTATCCCGCCATGAAGACATCTTCTTTTTGTGAAGTCAACTTGGCAAGATATCTCCTCTCCCATTGACGCATATACCTTTTGTGAAGACGTCTTGACAAGATACTATCTCGCCAAGACGAACATCTACTTTTGGTCGAAGTCAACTTGACGATAATCTATCTGACCATGACATCATCTACTTTTTGTGATACGACTTGACAAGATAATCCTACTCGCCCATGACAACATCTACGTTTTGTGAAGTCAACTGGAGATAATCTAGCTGACCATGACGTCATCTACTTTTTGTGTAATGCGAACGTACACGAAGCTATCCTCGCCTAGACGACTATAAAAACTGTTTAAGTCAGAATGTGAGAAAAATATGTGAAACTTTGTCACAATAATGTTGATAATGATGTCGACTTGTCAAGATAAATATGTTTGCCATCTGATGGCACTTAACGTTCCGACTGATAGATAGATAGATAGATCGATAGATAGATAGTAGATAGATAGATAGATAGATAGATAGATAGATAGTATAGATAGATAGCGAGATCGATCATATTAGATGATAGATAGAGGTGCACTAGATCGCTAGATACTAGATCGATCGCTGCTCGATAGATAGATAGATTAGTAGATAGATCGTCGATAGCATAGATAGATAATCGATAGATAATAGATATATCGCTAGCTCGCTCGCTCTCATCGCCTCGCTCTCTAGCTCGCACTCGCTCGCTCGCTCAATCGCTCGCTCAATCGCTCGCTCGCTCACTAGATAGATAGCTCGCTCGCTCGATCGCTCAGCTCGCTCGAGCGATTCGCTCGCTCGCTCGCTTCGCTCGCTCGCTCGCTCGCTCGCTCGCTCGCTCGCTCGCTCGCTCGCTCGCTCGCTCGCCACTCACTCACTCGCTCGCTCGCGCGCTTCAGCTCGCTTCGCTCGCTCGCTCCGCTCGCTCGCTCCTCGCTCGCTCGCTCGCTCGCTCGCTCGCCTGCCCGCTCACAAGCTCGCTCACTCTGCGACGCGCTAGCTCCTCGCTCCTCGCTCTATCTCGCTCCTCGCTCGCTCGCTCGCTCGCTCGCTCTCGCGCCTCTCCGCTCCGCTCGCTTCGCTCGCTCGCTCGCTCGCTCGCTCGCTCGCTCGCTCGCTCGCTCGCTCGCTCGCTCGCTCGCTCGCTCGCTCGCTCTGCTCGCTCGCCGCTCGCTCGCTCGCTCAATCGCTCGCTCGCTCGCTCGCTCGCTCGCTCGCGCGCTCGTCAGCATCGAAGCTCCAAGCTCACTCGCTCGCTCGCTCGATCGCTCGCTCGCTCGCTCGCTCCTCACTCGCTCGCTCCTCGCTCGCTCGCTCGCGCGCTCGCTCGCTCGCTCGCCTGCTCGCGATCGCTGCTCCTCGTCGCTCGCTCTCTCGCTTCGCTCGCCGCTGACTCGCTCGCCTCCTCGCTCGCCTCGAGCGCTCGCTCGCCCTCGCTCCTCGCTCGCCCTAAGCCCCCCCGCCTCCCCCACCGCTTTTCTTGCGGCTCTCCCCCCTCGTCCCCCCTTCCCCCTCTCGCTTCCCTTGTTTTGTTTCTTCTCTTCTCTCTCTGTCTTTTCTCTTCCCCCGGTCCTTAGTCCAGGGGACCGTGGGCTCTTATATCCTATCTCTGCTGGGCACCCTCCCGCTTGTCCGTCTCCCTTTTCCATAATATCATGATATAAATCTCAGTTAGATGAATTATTTATAGTTGTGGGTTTTCTACTTAAACTCAATCCCTCCTTCCAATTTGGAGTTTTTTCATGTTTTTAGCTTGGTTATAGCAATGTTTAAGGAAAACATGATACTCTTCATAAAAACCGAGTCTTATGTACACGCAATATTTCCGCAAATTGACAATTGATCATCGAGTTCGAAACTATTGATGGCGTTTCTCTCTGCTTATCCTGCCAGGTCCTTCGTCACCAAAGGGGTAATTTCTACAAGGATAAATTTTTGTTTATATGTTTTATACGGTTTAAAATGTGTGTAGACATGTTCTTTTGGCCATTGGATTAAATGTACAGCTATATCTTAAAGACTATTGCCTTTAAGTCACAGTACGCTTAAATGGTTCATGGCAACGTTTAACATTGAAACAATCACTGATCACGCTGTAGATGCGTCCATTCTTGTGGACCAATTTGCACAGACCAAACACGCCTTGGTATATATGAGCTACGATTATGTAACGCGTGAAAAACATAAATGTGGAGCGAAAGTGGTTAAGATCTGGTTTGGAAGTAACCATCAGTTGTGATTGAACACTTAAAGAATTCGCAGAAATGAACAATCTAATGTAGTACTACCGTTCGCATATCAAAGAATTTGATGACCGCCAAATGTCCAAGATTGTCAACAAATTGAGTAAGACTTCAACATTGGATATGCTTCCTGATCATTCATGCTCCAAAGATCTCGCGAGTAATTTTCGAGAATTCTTCAAGAGCAAAGTCAAAGGACTGTTGGACTCGCTTGACAACATCAATCCACCTGAACTACCTGTTGATCTTACTGATATGTGTGAAAGTGAGTTTTCTACTTTTCATGAGGTATCAGGTGAGGATGTCCGCCAGATTTTGATGATTTTTTTTTTTTTTTTTTTTTCCGGTCAGTCTGTCAACATATTTAATCACTCAAACCTTTTGTACTTGAGATGTGTTACAAATGTGTGCTAGCTCCAGGGCTATTTGAAACAATCACTGATCACGCTGTAGATGCGTCCATTCTTGTGGACCAATATGCACAGACCAAACACGCCTTGGTATAATAATGAGCTACGATTATGTAAGCGTGAAAAACATAAATGTGAGCGAAAGTGGTTAAGATCTGGTTTGGAAGTAAACCATCAGTTGTATATTGAACACTGTAAAGAATATCGCAGAAAACTGAAACAAGCTAAATGTGAGTACTACCGTTCGCATATCAAAGATTTTGATGACCGCCAAATGTCCAAGATTGTCAACAAATTGAGTAAGACTTCAACATTGAATATGCTTCCTGATCATTCATGCTCCAAAGATCTCGCGGGTAATTTTCGAGAATTCTTCAAGAGCAAAGTCAAAGGACTGTTGGACTCGCATGACAACATCAATCCACCTGAACTACCTGTTGATCTTACTGATATGTGTGAAAGAGAGTTTTCTACTTTTCATGAGGTATCAGGTGAGGATGTCCGCCAGATTTTGATGAAGTCATCAACAAAGTCCTGCCCTCTAGATCCAATTCCAACTAGTCTTTTGAAGAAATGTTTGGATCCATTGTTGCCGCAGCTGCCAAACATCGTTAATTCATCACTCTTGTCTGGAGTTTTCCTCAATCGCTGAAGATGGCACAAGTGACACCGCTCATCAAGAAGACGAACTCCGACCGAAATGTGCTGAAAAATTATCGGCCAATTTCGAACTTGAAGTTCCTTTCAAGAACAATTGAACGCGTCTCTGCAGCACAGCTATCTGACTATCTTGTTGCCAATAACCTCTACGCTCCTAATCAGTCTGCCTACCGGAAATTCCACTCCACAGAGTCTGCTCTCATCAGAATTCATAATGACATTCTCAGTGCGGATGATCAACATCTCGAAGCTCTCCTAGTACTTCTTGATTTCTCCGCAGCGTTTGATACGCTTTCCCATCCAGCTTTACTTAAACGTCTGCGTGAACGCTACGGCATAACAGGAATTGCGCTGAAATGGTATGAGTCATATATACAAGGCAGATCTCAGTCGGTTGTCATCAATGGAGAGATATCGGACAGTTTTGATCTTGATGAGGGGGTCCCTCAAGGTTCCGTCAATGGTCCCCTTATGTTCACGCTTTTCTCAGCCCCCATTGATGATTATTATCAATGCTCATGGAATCAAGTTCATGACATATGCTGATGACACGCAGTTGTACATGCTTCTTCATCCACGTGAACGTGATTTTGTCATCCCGAAAATAGAACGTTGTCTTCGCGACATTAAAACAACAAGAAATAGACTCGTCTTGAATGACTCAAAAACCGAAGTGGTTCACATAAACTCAAAATTTGTGAAAACACCATCTTTCCCCAAAATCACCACTGATACTTCCGAAATTGAGGTTTCACGGGTCGCAAGGAACCTCGGCGTCATCTTCGACGAATTTATGGATATGAAAGACCATGTAAAGAGTGTCGTCCGGGCAGCCACTTTTGCTATCTACCGTATCGGAAAACTACGTCGTTACCTGGACAAGTCTTCTGTGTTGAGGCCGGTACATGCATTTGTATCCTCGCGATTGGACTAATGCAATGCTTTGTTACGGACTTCAAGATAATGAAATCGCGAAGTTACAGAGAATGCAGAATACTGCAGCCCGTTTTGTTATAAAATCTAGCCGTGATGAACAAATGTAGCCAGTGCTTAGGGACTTCAGAAGTACTCTTGCGTACACCTTCACCAAAGATGTGTAAAACCAAATTCTATGGTGAAAGGTGTTTTGCTGCAGCTGCACCAAAGGTGTGGAACAGGTTGCCGTGCAAGCTTAGTGCAGTATCGAACATAACTCTTTCACAAAAGGACTCAAAACGCACTTGTTCCATGCATCGTGTTAGTTATATATGTTTGATCATCATCTCAGTGTGCAATACATATTTTCTGCCAATTTTTTTATGTTAAAGCAATATTAGCAAATTTTTTTGAAGAGCGCCCCCAATTTTTCAACAAATTTGAGATTTTTACACGGTTGCATTGGTAACTGGCTAGTAAAACATACCTGTGAATGGTTAAGCTCGAAAATGTCTGTGTCTCACAAACGAAGGAATTTTGTAATTAGAATAATTATTATCGGGATCCCGATAATAATTCAACGGCTGCTGGAAACGGCCTTCCAATGTGAAATAGCCGGGAAATAGCGCCACGTACGTGTCTACGCTCATCCATTAGTTGTTTTATTGGTTCAGGCAAATCAAGTTAGAGATTATTTTCTAGAAGTGGCATTATTTCATCATGGGCGGACATAAACGTAGCATTTCCAGCTCTGCCATTAAGTCCAATCTGGGATCCAAATTCTTATTACAAAATCGCTTATTTTATGATAAATAAGTATTTTTTAGCATTTTCGTTCGCAGGTATAGTTTTCTATCACCAACGTAACTGTGCCAAAATATCACATTTTGAAAATTGGGGGCGCTCTTCAAAAAATGTGCCATTATTGCTTTAAGTAGCTTGCTGTGTGAAATTTTGATATGTTGGTACGTGCAATTATCATCACTTTTTCACATGTTTGTGTATTTTTAATCCTGCCTTTGTATATTACTGTTTTTGCTGGTCAGATTCAATGGTTTTTATCTTTCTTTTGTTTTTATATTCTGTATCTTTTATGTACAGCACCTTGAGGCTGTTTACATCGTAAGGCGCTTTATAAGTCCCACGTATTATTATTATTTCTCAAAATGGGCTCCAATTATTTATGCTGTTGAATAGAGATGTCAAACACTTGTTATGCATTTTGTTTGACTTGTGTAGTATAATTAAGGGGAAATAGAGATCACGTAAACGGTCTACAAGAGCCTAGCCTCTGCTAAATACCACTGGGTTGATGAACATAAAGTAAATGTATATTTCTGTTTTAACATTCCTATACAAACAATTTGAATCAATTTGAAACAGATCGGATCGTTAGAAATATTTAGCCCCATGGTCGTGTCGTGCTGACAAAACAGGTTTCAGATATAGCAAAGGACCATGCAGGATAAGCAGAGAGAAGCGCCCTCAATAGTTGTATCTAGGCTGATGAATTGTCATTTTGTGATATTGCATGTACATAAGACTCGGTTTTCATGAGGTTTTCATGCTTTCCTTCCCCCCTCCAAATTGCCATACACAAGCTACCACATGCAAACATCTCCATATTGGAAGGGGGTTTGAGTTCTCAGTAGCAAACCCACAACTATAAATGACTCATACTACTTCAAAATCACACTTGAGATTTATATTCATGATATTACATAAATTTCACATTTATATTCATGATATTATGCAACAGGCCTTTCATTGATGATCAGAGATACTATAACAGAAGGTGTCATTTGGCTATGGTTCAGAGCTCAGGGAAAATCTGTTTGACTATTACTTAATACAAATTCTTGTGCAAAGTTTTGTTCATGAATAACAATACAACTGAGTTCTGGCATACAGTGTACTTTGTTCTGGTCGCGTAAGCACAAAGCTATTATGCTTTGGAATATATTGTTTATGCTGTTCTTTTCTATTTCATTCACCCTCGATGGAGAAAATGAACTCCCCCCCCCCCAAGAACGGGAAAGCTACTTACAGTGTAGATAGTTATTATCAATACACATAAGCATATACTAAGGCTCTTTCTCTTTTTTTTTTTGGGAGGGGGGTGTTAATAAAAATTCGATTTCCCATTGAAACCTACACTTAACATTCCTCTAAAAGGGTCATTTTCTTTAAAATATAAAAAAATCGTGTTTTTCAACGTTCGGATCAGAAAACTTCACATTTAAAATTATATGATTTGTGAAAATTGGTAGAAGATAACGCAATGTCAAAACAGAGGGCGTTTCTCTCTGCTTATCCTGCCAGGTCCTCATACTTGTTTAATCTTTCGAACCAGGGGACAATGTCTACACACCTTTCAACACCGTATGGGGGTTGGGGGAGGGGGTAGAGGGAGGGGCAGGTTGCCATCCCAGAGTGCTTTGACCGGGAGAGGCTAGAAAATCAGGCTAAATCTGCCCCTTTTTGCCTGCTCACCAGGAAATTTCACCTCCAACCAGGAAAATCTGCCCCAAAACGGGAATTCGTATCTTCTGACAAGTGACCTCTGTTAACGGCCCTGGTACCTTTGGGATGAATTGTGTGGAGAATTGGTATTAACCTGGTATTATTCGGTGCTGGACGCCCTGACCCGGTGTGTCCGCTTGTGTGTCCGCCATATCAGAGTATTCCGTGCCTGTGTAGTTTACTGAGAAAGCATGACCTCGATAAACCCACTGATGCCTGTCGTAAGCATATTACTGCAGAGGTCTATGGGCCCAAATAAGATTTTTTACTTCTTGACAAAATATTCACGCATCATTTTGTTGAATAGCTCACTAGGAGACACTTTTAATTGTTTACTTAAAAGTACTTTCGTTACGATCTTATTGGCACCTGATGCAAGGCTGCGCATAACAAGGTTTCACCCATGCCTATAAATTTTCTTATATATGGAGGTTGCGCCGCAGGCCTATAAATTAATTAATATATCGGCGCTGGGCGGAAAAAACACCTCCTATGTAACTCCATAGGTCAAATGCAAAACCG
The DNA here is from genome assembly GCA_023653785.1 of Ophioderma brevispina. Lineage (NCBI taxonomy): Eukaryota > Metazoa > Echinodermata > Ophiuroidea > Amphilepidida > Ophiodermatidae > Ophioderma > Ophioderma brevispina. The sequence goes on from JAMKCH010008617.1 coordinate 14,619, forward strand.
CATACGTAAAAGTGGGCCCCAGTGCTAAAACCTCATATGTGCATTTTGGTCACATCGGGTTCTAGTTTGAATATCAAGCCAAATATGATAGTAAATCATATGACAGTTAATTTCAGAATCTGGAGTAAATAATTATCTAAATATATATTTATAAAGGAAAACCTTTCTTGTGCAAGGCATTACAGTAAACTATTAAGTTTTTGGTGGCTCGCAAAAATGTTACATATGTTACCCGTTTCACTAATGTGAGGTTTGCGCTTAATGGTCCAATTGCACAGGTTTGAACGTTTTCGAAATAAACATTTTGTTGTCTAGGTCTTGCTCTTTCATTTAACACCTCACTTGTGTAAGCGTGCAAAAATGGCTGAGATTGAACGCCTGAAGACGTAACACCCCAAGCCAAAGTTTCCAGTTTTTTAGATTTTTCATGGTCACTGTATTGGTACAACGCAATAACCGTATGTATTGATTTCCGACTGAATGAGGAGAAAGCCTACTTGCAATATTGATTGTAGTCAGCGCGTTCGTGTCGCTGGAATGGCAATTGAAAACTCCAAAGACTGCAACTTTTGGTTTTTTTTTTTTTTTTTTTTAACTCAAAAATGAAAAATCCTTGTAGAGAATTAAAAATAACATATGAATAACAATTTTGTTATAGATATACTTGTAATTGGCTACTGAGTGTTTGGTGAAATTTAGATTCCGACATTAACGGCGAAAATCGTGACTACTTCCACTTGAAAAATGAAGCATTTAATTTTGCTTGTTAGCCTTTCTTTGGTTGTGAGTGCACTGGCAAACAAAGTACGAGTGGGTTTAGTAATGTGTTTTAATAAAGGGGTTCGCGCAATACAGGACTCAACCCTCATAAACCACATGTTACTGTTTTTGAGATTTCCCATGCAGTTGTTTTTTGCTGCCTCAGAGTAAATAAAAAGGCAAATTTGTCGTCGAGTCGCTGAGAACACATCGGACCACCTACACCATTGACATTTTTTTAGGCGTCTTAAGTTTTCAATGGCAGGCGTCCTGAAGTGTTCTTCAGAATTCTGAGTGAACTCTGAGGCAGTATCCAATATTGCAGGGGGGGGGGGGCTAGGAGGGGCACGTTAAATTAGAGGCCCAAGGTATGTCAAACCATACGGTGGCCCGAAGCGAAGCTGATGCGTAGTCATGGTTTTTGACCTCACCGAGGGCCATAATTTTAACTGTGTCCCGAATATTAAGCAGTCCAATATTGTTTTATATATCGAATATATAGATTCTTCTCATCGGATTGGTTAAAATTTCCCGACTTACAATGCCTTACACCTTACAAGCTATTTCAACGCCTCTCCGTTACACGGGGGACGCGCACACACGCGCTATCTATGAACCGGTGTTTAGACTGTCCTATTATTTTTCGGGCACAGTCGATTGCCATTCCCCGGGCACAGTTCATCTTGACGTCATCTTGATAGAAAAGGGGCCCAGCTATTTCATGACTCTACTTTTAACAATCAGATGAAGTGATCTCATATGAGGTATATAACACAAATGTAATATATAGTTCGATTGTATCAGTTAATTAGTTTCTTAACATTTTTCACATTTTTAAGGAACTGGAATATTTTCAAGAAAACGTAAAATGAACACAGTCCAGGTGTTTCAAAGGTGTTACATGTTAGCGTTCTGAAAAAACTACAGTGCGGATATATCACGCTACGGCGGTTTCGCTGGCCCGGTCAGCGAATTCGTGCCCATATGTGTCCTCGTTTGATGACGCCATTTGCTGCTCATGGACTTAGTGCCTTTTTTCTCATTCCAGTGCATGTGTTTTTTTTTTTTTGGTGTTTGGTGGCGTTAGGGTAGAACTACCTTTACAAGCACCTCTCCATTAGGTGCACACGACACCCCCTTCCTCGACAAATGTATTATATATCTATATATATATATATATATATATATATATAACTTTGAACAGAGGAATCGTAAACAACCCGCCAGAGCTTTCGAAATATACACTATTCTTTTCAATTGCATAACAGACCCAGAAAGAGAAATCTATAGCACAAAAAAAGAAAATAGAAAATATGGTGTCACACACATTACGTAAAGGGAACGGCAAAGTCATTTTGGGCGTAATATTGAGCCCATGAGGGCGGTTTGACTGTAGCGTGTATTAACCCAACGTTCTCTGTGTAGGCGCCGAAATTTAGATTGACTTCCCAAACAAATTCAATGACATTTAGTTTCAGATTCAGAATGAGTGTTGAGGCAAAGAAAATGACGGCAACTGGTTGTCGGAATGACTGCGGAAGTTTTTGATCAAAAAGTCAATCTAAATTTCGTCGCCTACACAGAGAACGTTGTTTTGGATTAAGACACTACAGTCAAACCGCCCTCATGGGCTCAATATCTGGGGGGGGGGCGCCCAAAAATGCCTTTTGCCGTTCCCTTTACGTTAATGTTTTTACACCATATTTTTCTATTTTCCTTTTTTTTTGTGCATATAGATTTCTCTTTCTGGTCTGTTTTGCATTGATAAAGAACTAGTGTATAGGTCGAAAGCTCGGGCGGGTTGTTACGCCTTCCCTGTTCAAAGTATTTAAATACTTCGAACTGTGCATCTCTCTTGAGATCCAACCCATCATCGAACCTGTTCTGTTTGCTGGTTACTTTGGTAAACACTATATATCTCTATATAGTCTAATTTCTACCCAATAATGATGACATGTTGGCTGTGATAACATGCAAATGGTTTGCAGGGGTGTTGCTAAAAGTTTAATGGCGCTTAGAATACAATGTAGAGGGTTAAGGGGAATCCTAGTCTCAAAGGTGGATTTTTTTCAGAATTGAAAATTTTTTGACACAAAGTTTTTTTTGAGTTTCGCAATTGGGTTTCAATTTAAGTGGCCGCCATTACCGGCAACGGGTCACTACTGCCGTTGCCAGAATCAACCACAGGAGTTCGGTGTGTAAGGCAGCGGTCAATACGTAAAAAGTGCATATATAACCATATTAGAAGGAGGACATCTCCTACCAGGCTAAAGCCTGTGACATAGACATTCAATTGATTAAAAAGAACTGTGTAGATCAAAAAAACTCTTTGAAAACGGACTTACATTATCAAACTTTAATTGAGTTTTTCCTGTTGTTTCGGCAATTTGTCACCACGGGAAAAGTCATCTTACGGAACCATAAGGGGGTTCGCTTTCCATTTTTTTTCACTGTTGTTTTCCTATCTTTTTAGGAAGAGGAACACACCATTGACCAAAATTATTGAATTCAGCCTGGGAACATGACAATTTGATCTTTTGACAAAACCATGATTATGTTTCTGCTGATTCAGATGTAACCAGACCTTTACACTGCTTACCCAGCTAGTATGTGGTAACTTTTGGTTTATTGGTACTAGCTTTAAATCTCATTGTCCCAAAGGTGCTTTTTTTGTTTCATCTCAATAGGAAAATACTTTGTGAGATAAGTACTGTTTCCCGTACATAGACCATTCCCAAATTTTAACAATCCAAGTTGGCGGCCGTTGTCATGGCAACGGGTCACATTTCCGACATTTTCGCATGGTAATTTTTATGCACAAGGCTTAGGTTAGGCATCAAACACGAACACTTGAGATAATTACTTCTGAGAACAACAAGTTATTGAAATGTGTGGTTTCAGACTAGGATTCCCCCTTAAACGCGTTCAAAATGATATTTAGCGTCGAAAATTTGCACTTATGTGCTTTTTGTAATATCAATTTTTTCAAACCATATATTATGTTGATTTATCTTTTGTCCACTTTTAACCAGGTGTTTGTAAGCCCTAAATTAACTAAGTCTGTTCGACGCGTTTCCACTATTCGCTTATGAGTCCAGTACGGAAAAATGCAACGGTTTTTATACGGTGAAAGGCCCAAGCGACTTCACTTGATTAATAAAATATTTTCAATACAAGGCGGTTAATGCAGAAGGACATGTAGTAAGTAACAAATAATCGTAAACTTCTGATGACTCACACTGTTTGACCCCATCAAATTTGTCTTTTTATTTTGGAGCAATTTTAAGCATGGCAACAATTATGACAACTGATATAAGAGCTATACCCCTCCGAAAATCCGAAAAATCCATTCGGGACTCTGTACCTATTGCCGTACAAAGGTTTAATGTATGTTTACGCGCCCTCTATATGCCTATTTTCCATAGAATGACGTGTAAAACTACGTTTTTTAAAAATTCAATATTTCCCCAATGAAATTTCATCAAATGTACACAAGATGTAGTTAGTGGCAAAATACTCACTCCATATTTCGTTGATCAACAAGTATGTCGCCGTTGAGATTTGTTTTATTCTCGTTTTGTCATAATAAATGAGACTTTCAAACAGCTGTGGACTGTATATACATTGTTATAAAAAACTAAGACAAAGGAGAGAGAAGTAGCCGAATTTCTTACACTCACGTAATCCTATGTATTAGGGTTTGACCAAATATGGCCTCAATTCAGTTGACTCTTCAACCACTCTTCTGCCACTCTGTTTGACACTTCTCTGTTCAAAACACATTTTACGACTCACTTATTCATATCATATGTTCTTTTCGTTATTTTTATGTTCTTCGTTGTTTGCATTGCAAGCGTTTGTTACACTGGGAAATGCGCTATATCAAAGTGCGTTATTATATTATTATCATTATACTACTATTATAAGCTTATGTGTGGGTTAGGGAAAAGTCTCCTTTTTTTATGGCACAAATGAATGACGTTGGGTGAAATTTTCGTTTCCACTGAATGTTTGATCTTTTGTTTGCACTTTATTCCGTTAAAGATATGAATATTTAATTTACAATCAAGATAATCCACTAGAAAAAAAGGAAGAATATTAATTAATCTAAATAATAATAATAGCTATTATAACATGATAAATAATTTATATTTTTAAATGTTAACCCTGTTTTTAAGAATGATTTATTATATATATCATTATATTTTATCATTATTATTATAATTGTTTATTATTTTTTCTATAACATTTATTTTCTTTGTAGGAGGACAAATTTTCTCGAATTAACGGATTCCGAATTACCAAGCCTTTCGTCAGATAAACTTCATCTCGTTGGAAATGACTAACCGTACCTCCAATAAAGTTACATAAATATGATTTGGTGACTAGTTTTTAAAAAGTAGATTTAGTGCTATAACTTCTGCCATGTATTCACTTTACTCACTCATACTGTGGAATGAACTAAAATCCTTACTTTCCTTAACCCTCGTCTTCCCCAGAGGGAGGCGGTGGGTTACCTCCCCCCCCCCTCCCCAGTTAAACGTTTGCTCCGGTGCTCGAAGTGTCCAAAGCTTCGTAAAAAAGTTTATGTGTAATCATGTCTCTCACTTTCTGGTCATTTTATTTTAAGCGAAACAAAATGAAGTAGCACCATCACCGGGTTAGGGTATCCCTGCAAAATCGAGGTAGGGGGTGGGTGCACCTAGCGGATATTTTTATGGTACATTTAAAAAAAATATTACGCACATTATGTTTCTAAGCACTTTGTTTATGCAAAACTATCATTGCCATCACTTAGAGCTGAAAACCGCATGAAACAATCGATGTTCCTACCCTTTTAGCGCAAAATCAGATTTTCACAACCTATTTCCTGTGGAAAAGCCCAATTTTGGCCACTCGCGGGAATTATAAACGTCACTGTGACCATACTAAGGTAGGTTAGTATTTATTTGATGTCAAGGGAAAGGTGATGAACATAGACTAGCCACTTGTATCAAACTCATAAGCATCGGATGCTTATAACGAATTCTCGATGGGGGGTAACCACCCACCCCCTTGGTAACCGTGTTACAAAAAAGGCTTGGAAAACGAGGTTAATGTCGTTACCATCATTTGTTTCAGCAATGTGCACAAATGGCCTCTTCTTCACTGTCACGGTTTATTCCCACAGCAGCCAGCAAACTCCCGCTGTGCATGGATTACACCAACAACAGGTCACGCACTGCTGCCATTTCAAAACACGGACATATACAATTCCCAAGAAAAATCGATGACCGTGTAGAAATGTTTTTGTCTAAAATGGTCCCTTTTATACCACCCGAAACCGTTCAACAGAAAAACTTCTAACCGGTCACATATTTTTGTTTTAAAACCTTATAATTAAACCCGAATATCAAATTTCCACAGACGCCTACTAAAGTCTGTTGAAGAGACTCTTATTTGAACAATGACACTCATAACAATAGCTCAGCGGGATGTTGTCGGCTGCTGTGGTTTATTCCGTACATGTTGACATGGTAGCTTGAACCGGTCCTTTCCGGTTCCAACGGGTTGCTATTGGTCATAATAGTGAAACATAGTTTAGCTGCTAAAAACAGAAGATAAACTGCCAGGCGGGTTTTTAGCTGTCTTCAAATTTATTTTGAAACATGACTGTTCACACTTTTAACATTTAACAATATTTTGATTTTCACTTTCGTTTATTGAGACATTCAAATGCTATTATAGCTGCCATTCACTTTCAACTTTTGAATATCTCTTACTGATTAAAGCAATAAAATTTACCTCGGGTAATGTGACTGCATTTTATTTTGTGTTTTCGTTTACTTACAATCACGTTTCGTTATTGACATTTTCAAATTAAATATGCCGAATTCAAGTATCTTAATCGTGAAAGACAAAGCACAGGGCAGACCTCATTACTGGTAACGCAGGGCAAAAGAACATTATATAGAACTTATATTCGATAAAAAAACACATTTACAAGTCAACCATTATCACTGCTCAAATTTCTAAAAGATAGAACTTTTCACAGGTTGCCTCATTCTGGCATGATAAACGACAAAAGATGAGAAAGTTTAGACAGCAAAAAAGTGGAATTCTTTTTCTTTTCAGGTTGTCCTCAGAAATGAAGCCACGTGTCCATATCGCAATCGCAAATTAAGTCACTTTGAAGTGGTTATCCTGGATGTAGGAAATTCAAGGATCGTATTTATGTAAATATGGGCATTATTAATAGCAAATTCGAATGGAACCCAACGTTCCAAATTATGAGTTTACGGAGATTCTGCCGCGCCAAAAAAATACAAAGATCCGATATTGGGAAACATTCCGTGGGTATAGTTGTGCCAGATGAAAAATCTGGAAAGTTAGGAGGGTTCACCGATTCGAAAACGCCAGCCCAAACTACGTTGATGATATCATTGGGAATATTGCTTTGACGCCACGTGTAGCGTCCTTGATCAAGGAATGTCTTAGCAGTTGAGGACGTGATTGGAAGTTTTTTTTTGTTTTTTATAGTGACTGCAGTTGCTTGTGCTGGACTTTCCCCATCTGTGAAGGTTAACCTTATAGTTTTGACAGAATTCAGTGATTGAATTTACAAGAAATTTACATATCATTTCGGGAAGAATTAAACTGATACTCCGCTGATACTATGCCGATATACACACCAAGATTCTAAAATAGCAGTTACAGAAACATGCTTTGGACAGCAAGGGATCGAACATGGTTCTTGCAAAACGATAACTCTGAATCAGAATGTCTCTGGCAAGATATCTAACTTGTTTAAGATTGTGATATTCCTCCAAAACTTCATTAACAATTCGTTTCCAACTATATTACATTGTCTGACTAACTGAATTGAAATTTGAGTTTGGCGCGTGGTACGAGAATTCGGGGGGGGGCAACATTTTGCACCTGTAAAACGAAGCAAATGCACAATGTTTCTAACAATCAAGGCACATGCGCGACAGATCGATTCCTGCATCAATTCTCCTTGATTTTGATCATATGCAATTAAAAAAATACTGCAAGTAAACTTGCGGCACCCCCCTGGCAAGATGGCAGTCTGGAACATAACCTCAGATGACCTTTGACCTTGGTCAATGACCTTTGACACCATCCCCATATGAAGGAACCCTTATTGTACCTTAACCCCAAGTCTGGTTAAAATCCGACTTCAACTTTTCGAAGGCGACACAAAAAACGAAAACCTAACCAAAACCTAACCAAACTTGAACACACACAGACATACATACACATACAGACATGCGCACCCTCGCAATATCCCCCTCTGCTTTTCAAGCCAGATGATAATAAAAATGGATCACAATTGTCATTCTTTGGCGTTTCGTACGGCGTCATCATGTTGCAGTACATTATATTAGGACGTGTTACAACAACCACCCACCCACCCATCCACACAGTACAGGCCCAGACACTGAAAGACATTGCCATTTCATAAGCCGAATTCTGCAGCGTAATCCATCCAAATCATCATAAATTAATGAATATATGTCCACTTAAAATACCATGACTTTGAGTCAAAAGAACGTACCCGATAAAGGGGTAACAACGCGACATGCAAGCTGTAGTCACGATAGTGTAGGTTGCAGAATTCAACGACTACGTATTTGTACGTTTCAACCATTTCGTCTGGACTTTCAACAAGCGTCGTTCTCAAAGCATTGTGTTAATCAAAAATGCACAACCATTCGACTCGTATGTAACTTGAAAGCATTCTTGAATAACGTTTACTTCACTTTGCATTAACGTCCAAATTTCTACCGATTAACATCCCACGCCAGATCACATCGTTGTTGTTATGATGCAAGCTCTCCAACTGAGAGATGTTTCCAATGCCATATTTAAAACGGCGACAATATATTATTTTTTAAATTCTTTTGCAGAATAATAGTTTCCTTTCATGATCACTGTTTGTTTTTAAATATATTTTATGACTACATTATTCAGCTTTCATAGCTATTATTGCCTTATAATTGGTATATTTGATTTGTTTTAACCCTTCATAGGGATTTTCAATGTTCGGCGAATCATATTTGATATAAAGTAGCCCATATAAGGACACAACTTTAATTTTCTACGCTGTTACTTTAGCTATATTTGGTAAAGAGCACACCATGTATGGAGGCATTCTTGTGAAATGATCACGCAACAATGGTTATGGAACCTCTTTCTTAATGAATCACTATTGAGTTTCTATTGAAATCTCGGCTCATCGAGCGAAAAATAGTTGGTAATTACTTCAACTAGCCCAAATTTGTCCCTCGGCTCCGAGAAAACCTATTTGTAGGGATTCGGTGCCACGAATCCAAAAAATGGCTACTGAGTACAATTACTTACCATCTCCTTCTTTAAATTTTACATTAGTTCTAATTTCCCTCAACATGATAAAACATAACAAACAAATCCAAACATATCGCTATTTTCCACATAATTCCCTTTTAAGGGAATTATGTGGAAAACTCGTTCTAGAATTTCTGGTGTATGTGCGAACTCCTATATACATGTTTTGTATAGGTATAAGGGGATACAGGTCACATATCGTCGGCTAAATGCAAGACCAACGTAAGTGATATTTTGGGCGAAATTGAGGTTTTGGTTAATTTTGGAAATTTTGTTTTTGTGTAAGCTCAATTTGTGTCAATCTGATTATTTTTAGAAGACTTTGACAACAATTTATGGTCCTTTGGCACATTTGGTGAGATTCACTATTTGATATTGTTGAGTGTTGATCTCGCAGTATTGATTTATTAACAGTTTTCAGGAAAACAAATTTATTTAATGCAAAGCCTGCACCACAAATGCATCACATAAATGATTATCATGAATAAGATCATTTTGAAAGCGAGAGTTGTATAGGTTTGTGAATTCGGTAAAGGCTATATACAAATGTTTTGATTTGGAATAGTAACAGCAAATTTATAATTTTTTTATAAACTTATAAAGTAAATTTATAATTTATACATTTTTCTTATTTCTCTGTATTGCGTGGAGAAATACGTTGGGGATATAGCATTAGGAACATAGCAAGTAAAAATGAACACATCAATATACTACGTGAATCAAAAAATTGTGCAAGGATTGCAAACGACCTTGACCTTGATAATATCACTGAATCATATCTGTTGTGGTTTTAAAAAAACAAATCTAATATACTTCCAAGTGTTGAAAAATGAACGAAATCGACTGAAAAATAAGCCATATATGACAAATTTTGTAAGCACACCTCTTTTTCCTCCATTCCAATGGGATTTATACAGTTAAGGCCCCATAAGTAGTGAAATTCTACAGTGAATTTGCCCATAGACTTCAATACAAAATAGTCACTCAGCTCAACCCTTGTAACTTTGTGATACATGCATTTATTTAATGAAACTTTCATATATTATGTAAAATTAAATTCCGCATTGAATAATGAAGCCGCATTTTTTTCCGCGGTTGCCATGGCAACCAGTCCGCAGCCAATCAGCAAATACTTGCATGTAATTTAAAAGGTATGATAGATATCAAAACAATCTCTTCATTGTTAAATAGAGCATATCTTTCTTCAACTTTGTGCCAAATTTGGTGTGAATTGGATGTTTAATGGTGGAGTTATGTGGGAAGAGCTGAATCATATTAGCCGAATATGCAAATTAGAGAAAATGGCCGACAAAGATTTTCATTAATTTTACATATGTTGTATGTGTTATTTCTGAATACAAAATCATGTAAATAACCAAGTTTAGTTGTGTTTCTCTTGGTATTATTATTAGTACTTGTCTCCAAAACATTTGAGATAATTATTTCATGAAAATTAACACGTTTATTAAAAATTGTAGTAGGGATTTTAAAATCACTATTTATGTACTTTTATGGTTGAAAGTGATCATTTTTTAATGAAATATTTAGAAAACATATGTATCTACTTATTTTTACCAAAAATCTCATTTTTGATGGTTTGGTTGATTTTGCTGAAATCTTTCACTACTTATGGGACCTTAAGGAAGGTATTGCTTTAATGTACGATATACGGGGTAACTGCATAATGATGACCCTTGCAATCTTGTTTAATTGATTTATGAATAACCATAATCTCCTTTATTGATCCTCAAAAGGAATTAAATGTTCACACAAAATCTCACTCAATTAATCCTGATGTGTAAATGAAAAGGGTTTTCCACTACTGTAATCTAGGTATAGATACAAGCTATGCCAAAAAGGGTCTAAACTCTTAGCAATATCCTAAACAATTCGAAGATCTTGTTTTCTTGCTCTGCAACAGGTGAATTGCTCTTTGGATTTGTCATATCACTTTACACATTGCTATTTACATTCATTGATTAATCCGTAGTTGAAATATTCAAGAAAATGTAACATTTATTAAGTTGGTGATTAACAAAGACTCTGATCTTGCTACATGTGCTCACAAACACAATTTAAAATGTTTGTAAATCCCATAGGAATGGAGAAAAAGGGGTGTGCTTACAACCCCCCGCCAATCTAGCGAATTTTCCCAGTCGAGTGCTTGCGTCTGTTGCTTCCATTTTTTCAACACATGAAAGTATATTAGATGTGTTTTATACCAACTACAACAAATCTATGATATACTGATTGCATTACGGTCAAGATTATCTTTAATCCTTGCACACTTTTTTTTTTTATTCACGTAGTATTCAATCTAACATGCATAACACAAATCGTCGGTTCTATTACATAGTGACGAATGTTGAATTTTTATCATTTTTACGAAATTAAGGAAAATGGTACTAAATATAAAAGTATTCAAATATGCCAAGTGTCGAAGCTTGCGAGTGCCTAATTAATTAATAATCTTAATTAGAAATTTGGTCATTTTGACATATGTTGCATAACAGAGAGTTTGGTGTATTATAGTGACGGATGTTGAACCCTCTGTCATAGAAGTCTATACTTGATTTCCCACCAGGGCTTTTTAAATACTTCTGTTAATAAATTTCTCATCTTAAAATTTATAACTGACACAAGCAAAATATATAATTAATTTATAAATATTGCTATTACTAGAAATTTATATTTACAGTTCAAAGCGGTGAATCTCGGCAATCCACTCAACATCAGTCATTATGTAATAAAACAAAATGAGATGATTCGCGATGACGCACGTTGGTTTGACGGATGTTCGGAAAACGCCGATTTTTGTATTCCATAATGACGGATGTTGAATAACGCTTTAGCATAGGAAAAATTCAACATTCGTCACTATGTCATGAACCTAATCGCCAATTTGCGTAAATTTTGGTGTGACGCATAAGATGAGTAATTTTTCCAATGTATTACATTCATTTTATCAGGAAGTCGTGAATATTAGCTAAAATAAATTGTTAATTTATTTCGTTTCTTAATCGGATTTGATCGTTTGAATCGTTTATGGGGATGTTCACCGACTCTTTAGAGTTTATTTTCTTGAAAACAAAAATTCGTTTTTTGTTTAACATCTGTCATTATGTAATACACTCGACGAAATGAAGTTTGATCCCAAATTTATGGTACACATGATTATCACAGAACGAATATGGTACTGCTTATTCTTAGTATTATTGGTTCCGGTGTGAAAGTAGATATTGTCCGCCGGGTGCCATAGTCCGTGCTCCATAGACGACAACGGAATAAAGCGTGAAACTAATGTTGCATGAAGAATCAACTGAATCGAGCCCCTATTCTATACCGTTGTAGGTGGACTATAAGAACTTCTACACCGGGACTATTTTATTTTCTGTTTTATTTCATTTTATTTTTGTTGGTTGCAGTCGTCGTTCTTTGTTTCTAGCTACCAGCTGCAGAGTGTTTGCAACCCAGCAACTCAAATCTAATATTCCAGTATTTCCCATCACTATTTCTGCTCTCACAATAGATACGCACAATGCGCGCGTTGACATGCTGTGGGAAGTAATTCACTACTTTGGAATCAGGATCGACGTTGGCGTTAAAGATCTGCATAAATGAAATAAAAGAGACAAGAAAAAGTTAAATTCATTTATACATATAGGGTATCGAAAATGCTATATTATTAACGATAATAGTTAATTACATATTTGTACGAAAAAAAATAATTTTCCACATAGATATGACCTTTGACCTTTAGTGGGTATTAATGTATGTAGACCTATGTTACTATCATACAAATTAATATTTCATTAAATAATTACATGCTCTTATGTAATTTGTCCAAGAATTGACTCCTGTGTATAATGAACAGTAAAATACATGGTTTGAACCGCTTTGTATAAATGCCAAACTTTATCCAACACCGTTTTCGGGGTTAAACATAATTAATTTGGTCCATACTTAACTTAAAACAAGAGTTCAATTTTTTAGTGCATTGTGTTGGAGAAAAAAAAAACACAAACAAAATGACCTCTTTTTGGTAAAAATCGGCGTGCATGAAAATCAATGTCTAGAAATATTTCTTTTTTTTTCAATGTTGTTAATGACTAGCTATGGGAAATGCATTTTTTTGGTTAAGCGTCCATAGGGATCCGACAACGGGCGTACCCAAGACCTAGACCACTTGAGTGTTAAATTACATAAGAATCAGTAAAGCTTTCAGACCACATGTACACTGAGAAAAATGTTTACATAGCTTGTGTAAATTTTACATAATATGCACACGTTTACAGAACACGTTCTTACTTGTTATGTAAAATAAACTTATATGTAAGAAAATTTACATAATAGTTATTTACCAAGAAATTATTCAAGAAAATGAGCCTAATTGTTATGTAAACATTTACATTTCATTGCCATGTACCCTTTTACAAGTTATTTATGTAAATCAAATGATTTATTAAGAAATTGTGTAAAAATACGCAAAGACTGTGCATCATTTTGCACATTTCTTGTGTTAATTTCATAGAATATCATAATTGTTATGCGAAAAAAATTATGTTAGTTATTATTATTATAATTCATTTCATTACTATGTGAAATTTTATTAATTAAAAAAAAATATTAGCCTCCCCTGCCAAACCGCCATCTTGAAATACCTGGTTCACAAAAAAATCCACACGTCGTAGACCCATCGCGATACATCGTAAGCAGACACATTGTAGGTTTATTGTTATTAATCCCGATTAATTTTGATGCATCGTTAAAATAATAATAATAATAATAATAATAATAATATTAATAATAATACAACGACACTTGTATAGCGCTTTACACCGAAGTCCCATAGCGCTTACAAATAAAAAGAGTAAACAGCAATAACAATAGAAGAAAACATATTAGACACAAAATACCAGGAAACAAAATTAAAGCTGCATATCAAATATTAAATGTTACAAAATGGAATTTAAAAGTGATACGTTTTCAGAGATGATTTGAATTGATTAAGAGTCTGATAGTTCTTAATGTGAAAAGGTAATTTGTTCCAGAGTTCACAAGATGCATGGCGAAAACTACGATGACCATAGTGGTACTAACTGATGGTGGAACAAGATTTTGTTTTGAACATGAGCGAAGGTTGTGAGCAGGCTTGTATTCCTGAATCAAATCAGTGAGATATCCTGGAGGAAGTCCATGGAGACATTTATAAGTCAAGAGAAGTATTTGGTACATGATGCGAAAATTAACAGGCAACCAATGAAGATCGCGAAGCACAGGAGTGATAATTATGTTCCGAGCTGCGATACCGAATGACAAGTCTTGCAGCAGAATTTTGAATACGTTGAACTTAGAAATTTGAGAGTCCGGAAGTCCGTATAAAAGGCTGTTGCACACAAGGGGGTGAAGCCCATTCAAAACCAGTCGTCCGTGCTGGGCGCTGACATTTTGAATATTGCACGGAATAATTATTAGTTTGGGTGCTTGTATACACACATAATGTCAATTCGATACAAACAATCCGGCAAAATATCAGTTGTTGGATGTTGGGTGCTATTGGGTGGTTAAATTCTGTCCTACCCATGACCACACAACGAATGAAATGACACGTCAGTCGTCTTGATTTAAATAAACCGCCTCAAGCGCGCATTGCATTATGGGAAAAAAAGAGTATCTGAGCACAATGATCCAGGTGCACTATTATTACACCTGGCCACCTCTAACACATACATCAATTTGTATCACTACCGATTAGTGTATATGCAAAGCGGCACCCACAGTATGTGGAAGAAGCGGAGGCAGCCATTGCTTCCTATTGTTGGTACTCTATGTTTTCTTTGTGGTCGGCAAAACATGCGAGACGATGAATTTCTAAAGATGACGTAACGCTTTACCTCTCTATCTATATAGAACCTCTTTGGTTGCACATATCAAGATGACAAGTGATGAATGCATTGACTAAAGCTTCAGTCAATTTTTTATCAAGAAAATTTTGTAGAGAGCAAAAGAGGCTGATCGGCATATATTATTTATTATTATACAAGTCTTTCTGAACCCCCCCCCCCCAGGCTGCATGTAGCGGTCTGCAGTATGACTACTATACAATGTCAATGCATTAGAATACATATTGATCTAGATCCCAACATTAGAAAATGTTGAGTCCTTTATCCAATCAAAGAGAAATACTCATTCGTAGTTGTAAATATGTCATTGCATTTCTGATACAAGTATGATTTCTTGATGTGTACAGGTTCACATTGAGGCGTCGTGGGTAGCGCGGTACATATAGGTTATACACCACTAACCTAGCTGCCGTAAGGATCAAACATCTTGGGTGGACTACTTTCTTGCATGGCATTCTGGAAAAGGTGCTTTAAAATGGCTGAAAATGCACTACTTATGTTAAGAAAGTGATGAAATTTCATGATTGACATGGTAGACTGGTATGTTTTCTCAAACTAAGTGGCATTTGGACAGTGAATTTGAGGCAATTTACTCCGCGCTCATCAATTTCACATCGATTTGCAAATTACTAGCTTTGGCGACAATAGAGAATCTTGTGTTGCCGGTCTAACGTCGGGCGAGTTTGGTGATTCGTAACTAAAACAATTCTGGTCATCATATGTTCAAAATTTGGTTATTTGGTGATTTTAGCTGGTACTTTGATGTGGTATTGTTGAATTTCTTCTGTGAGAGTTTTAAATGTGAAAGAAACATGCTCAAAGTTGCCATTTTCCCAATAGACTACTGTTTATAAGTGAGTTAGTGTGTAACCTAAAAGGTTGAAACGTCCTTCTATATCTGGCGAGAGTTCAGATTATATACGTACTCTTCACTATTTTGAACAATAAATAAATTTGAAAAAAACAGACAAACAATAACAAACAAACAACAACAACATCACAAAAAAAAAACAAAAAAAAAACAGACCAAACATACAAATAACCAAAATCCTCAAAACAAACCTTGCGACTTCCATTTTCCTCCACATACACCTCGGGTTTATCAGAATCCAGAAAAGTGGATACACTCAGAGTTGTTACCCAATCAGAAGTGCTAACTGTTTGCCCGTCTCCTTGGGTGATGACCCCTGACACATAGGTTTGGTAACCGATATCGGCCTGAATCCAGGGCTTGCCGCCGCCATCGTTGTTTGCCCAATAGGAATTCCCATCAAGCCTAGCATGTGATGCGGGACGATTTGGTTCTTCGCATGATGCTTCGATGTTTTCATCCGGAATATCATGGTTTTTCATTCCAAGATATTCGTACGCGTTACATGCTGGAAAATGAAAATGCAATTTTTAAACCCTCGATGTCTGACTAACCTATATTTTGTAGTACGTCTAGCCGGTGTTGTTGCAGCCCAAAAGTTTTGCTATTACGTAACACCGAATGGTCAGAAATGTGGTATCAATGAGAGGCGTCATGCTTCCCGTTTTCGTATGAGAGGACTGGGCCAAGTGACACATCCTGACCCCATTTAATCCTTGTCAACCTGGGCCATATTTTGTAACAACACACTCGACTCGACTTACTACCACTGACCTCTACACATGGATAGCGGTTCTGAGTCGCCGATTGAAACAACAGGAAGTTGCTTTTCTACCTTGGCAATATGGCGGGAAA